>JAGGCT020003032.1:7500-25444 GCA_017654935.2 Phymorhynchus buccinoides | reverse complement strand
AACAATGTGAAACTGTTTGATCTGCCTGAGTCGAGTGGAGAGAAAGAAGACTGTGCTGGGGCATTTAGGCATGTGCTGAATACGTACACAGACAAGGTTTGGCGAGATGACATCATCGAGAGAGCCAATCGTTTAGGCAAACCCAACCCCCAGAATCCCCACCCCAGGCCCATCATCGCCAGATTTCAACGTTGGGGGGATGCCATGGATCTGAAGAAAGATCGAAGTGCTACGGCCAGCATGGAGAGGGGTAGATTAAGGGTCTCACAAGATCTGACCAAAAGACAGTCCATGAACCTGAAGAAAATCAGAGAAAGTGGCAGGATTGGCTACTATGTGAATGGAAATCTTCGAGTCAAAGAGCAGCGTGACAAGCCCCCCTGGACCACTCCCCTTCATGCCACGCCCCTTCGCCATCACCCCCCTCCTCCCCCCAGGTCAAAACCCTCTACTACAATGACCCGTGACGTAGAGAAAATCTCCCTTGACCCAGATGAACGCGAGCCAACCAGAACAGAAGAAAAAACGGCTGACGTCACCGGAGGAAAGAACGGAAAAAAGGAGACGTCAGCAGCGCGATTCCCGTGCAAAGTGACGCAAACGAGCGACCCAGAAACCGTTCTGTCAGTCGTCAACCTCTCCTGCAAGAAATGATGGGGGGTAGCAGAGTAGAAAACACAATCTCTCACAACTCTGATAGTGACAAATAGGGATTGGGCCGAAGCCTACAATGTGAAAACACGGCACACACACAGCACACACATCACGCACACATAGATCAAACCAATACACAAAGACACAGCAAACACACAAAGCAGAACGATACAAACCAGAATAATAAAAGAAAATCATTTACCTTTTGTTGTTTGGAATGTAGGCAGTTTAATTATGAAATTACCTGATCCTGATTTTGTAAATTACATTAAATCTTTTGATGTTTCTTTTCTTTCAGAAACGTTCACACTGCCCTCTTTGATTTTGATATGTACTTTGGAGGCTTTATTGTTTTTCATTCCCCAGCTATCAAACTTTCCAAGATGGGTCATTGTTTGGGTGGAACTGTGCTGCTGATAAATAAGAAACTGTCTAATTATGTTGAAAAAAATTGACACTCACATAGAAAATGTACTATGCAGTAAGCTATCAAAAGAACTGTTTGGAAGTGACAAAGACGTGATGTTTATTGGTGTCTATAACCATCCAGTGAAAAGTGTGTACTATGAAAAGAAAGATTATGACTGTACTCTGGAATTGGTGGAGCAATTTATTATGTCGTTGTTAGAATCTAGAAATGAACATTACCTCCTGATTGGTGGCGATTTAAACTCCAGGATTGGTACATGGTATTTGGAGACTGATGTTGATGATGATTTTGTTTGTGAAGCAGATGCGATGTATGAAAGACATTCTCAGGATAGTATCGTAAATTGTTTTGGTAAAATGTTAATACAGTTATGTTCCATGTTTCAGTTAACTCCTTTAAACGGTTTTATGAATGGAGATTGTGAGGGTAAATTTACTTTTTTCTCAGAGAGAGGAAAATCGTGTAATTGATTATTTTGTTTCGTCTGTTGATTTCGTGTCATGCATAACAAGTTTGTCTGTCGTTAGTCGTGTGGAGTCACAACACATGCCCGTGGAGCTTGTTACGTGTGCTGCCCTAGAGAAGAAGGTAAACACGGGAAAGCCCCGTAGCAGCGTGCAGGTGTTAAAGTGGGACACGGAGAAAGGTGATCTAGTTTTAGACTATCTGAAGTCAGAGGAGGGACGTGTGGAAATGAGAGAAGTGGAGGGTAGTATAGAGGAGAGCGTAGATACTGCGTTAAGCAAGTTTGTTGCTGTGTTGATTAAAGCCAGTCAGTGAACGCGGCGCACAGTGTTTCAAGGCCGTCAAGTGAGGCGTACGAATAAATGGTTTGACGAATTATGTTATGTAGAGAAATGTCGCCTTAGCAACATATTAAATCATAGCAGACGCACACTTGATGAAGGAGACAAGGCTCGTTACTTGGAAAAAAAGAGTGGAATATCAGTCTCTTCTAGAAAATAAAATAAAAACATATAGAAAAGAAATGCGTGACTCTTTACTACGAGACAGAAATGACGGAAATAAATTTTGGTCCACTGTAAAACGAATACGGCCTCGAGTTAAAAATCAAGCAGAGATAGATATTAACACATGGAAAGAGCATTTTGCTAGAGTTTTAGGGCAGCACACAGAAACAACTCCAGAACCAAATCAGATTCCACTTGATGATTATGACGTGCATGTACCAGAGTTAGATGCTGAAATCACACTGTTTGAAGTCAGACATGCTATTCGCAAACTTAAGTCAGGTAAATCCGCTGGTTCAGATGAAATTTCTAGTGAGTTTCTAAAAATAGCCAAAGATGTAGTTGCCCCCACTTTGACCAAACTTTTCAATAGCCTATTTGATAAGGGCATTTTCCCCGAAGAATGGAGTCATTCAATCATTGTTCCTTTATTTAAAAAGGGCGTTATAAATAATCCTGAAAATCATCGTGGAATTTCTCTCCTGTACAATTAGTAAAGTTTTCACTTCTATTCTAAATACACGTTTGTATAAATGCGCAGAGCAGGAGCACAAAATATGTGAAGAACAAGCTGGTTTCAGAAAGCAATATTCTACTATAGATCACATTTTCATACTTGTGTCCATGATTAAAAGATGTTTATTTAGTGAAAGAAAGAGTACATTTTATGTCGCGTTTGTCGATTACATGAAAGCGTTCGACTCTGTTGATAGGGGTAGTCTTTGGTTAGTTTTGCAGAAAGTTAAAACATCAACTAAAATGCTTAAAATGCTTCAGGGTATTCATAGTTCAGTTCAATGTTATGTTCGTTGGCAAATGGAGGTATCTGAGTTTTTCGATTGTCCAGCAGGTGTGAAGCAAGGGTGTATGTTGTCTCCTCTGATTTTTTCCTTGTTAATAACTGAAGTTGCTGATAATGTTACCAAAAAAAGAAAACATGGTTTTCAATTTTTGCCGGGTTTGCGGGAAATTTTCTTACTCCTTTTTGCTGACGATATATGCTTGTTTTCATCCACACCAGTAGGGCTTCAACATCAAATTGATAATCTTGCCGAGGCGTCAAAATCGCTTGGTTTAAGGGTCAATCTTAGCAAAACAAAAGTAATGGTTTTTAGAAGAGGTGGGCATTTATCTAGGACAGAAAAATGGTTTTACGAAGAAACAGAAATATAAATTGTCAATAGTTATAAATATTTAAGTTTTGCAATAACTACTAAATTATCTTTTGATTCAGCTCTGGAGGAATTAGCAGGTAGAGCTAAAGGCAAAGTTGTAGAGATTTTTAAAACAATATGGTCTCTTGGAACAATGGATCCAACGGTTTTCTTTAAATTGCTTGATGCACAAGTAAAACCGATGTTGTTATATTCTGCCGAAATTTGGGGCATGTCACGTTTCCAAATTATAGAATCTCCTCATCTATTCGCTTGTAAAAGATCTCTCCAAATTAGTCCTAAAACCCCAAACCTGATGGCATACACCGAACTAGGTAGATATCCTTTATTTGTCGATTGTATTTTAAAAGCAGTCAAATATTGGTTTAAGTTACAAAAAATAGATTGGTGCAGATTACCAAAACAGGCATATGAAATGCATAGAAACAAGTGCACCCAAGAAACAGAAAATCAATTCGACAAGCATAACTGGGTCAGTACAGTTAGACGTTGTTTACATACATATGGTTTTTCAGAAGTATGGTTAAATGGTGAGGTGGGAAACCAAAATTATTTTTTTTACATGTGTTTAGGCAACGGATAATTGATTGCTATGAACAATAATGGTCTGGTAAACTCCACGAAAGTGACAGGTTTGATACGTATCGATGTTTTAAATCCTGGTTGAACCCGGAAAAGTATCTTACAGACATAACCATTATGAAATTCCGTACTGCATTCACAAGATTTAGACTTGGCGTTTCTGGTATTAATTTTCACAGACGATATTCAAATAAATCAAAGAACTGTCCAAATTGTAACGTTATAGAAGATGAACGGCACTTTTTGCTTGTGTGTCCGCTGTATCAAATGTTAAGAAAAAAGTACTTAACTAAAGCCTTCAAAAATACAAATGAAAATAATTATGCCTTTATCTGTACTATTGCAAAACGAAACAACATTTATAAATCGCTCCGTGGCAATGTTTATACATTATGCCTTAAAGAGAAGAAAAGAAGAAAATTTAAACTAGATAGTATTTTATGAATATTTCTATCCAATGCATTTGGTGTTTAAGGAAATCCACTGTTGTATTTTTTGTTGTTGATGCGATACGCTTAATTTGTGCATGCTTTTTTTGTTTTGTTTATTTTATTCATATTATGTTGTGTGTCATATTTTGTTACCTTCCTTGCATACAGGCCGGAGGCCTTGCAGTAAACATTTTCAGTGTTCAGTGTTCAGTGTTCTCTCTCTCTCGCTGGACCTGACAAAATCATTGCTGAGTTGTTGAAACATGCTAATTATGACTCAATTGACTTTCTTGTTGTATTATTTAACAAACTTTTTGAAAGTGGGTTGCTTCCCTTGCAATGGGCCAAGTCAATAATGGTACCATTACATAAACAAGGTGACCCAAATAACCCGGATGACTACCGTGGGATAGCTCTTACTAGTGTTATTAGTAAAGTGTATACACACATACTAAATAAAATATTAACTGCATGGGTTGATAGAGAAGAGAAAATTGTTGAAGGGCAAGCAGGTTTCCGTAGTAAATATAGTACTGTTGATCATATTTTTACCTTATTTGCTTTAGTACAAAAATATCTGTTAAAAAATTAAAAAAATGTATGTGGCCTTTGTCGATTTTCGTAAGGCGTTTGATTCTGTGAATAGAAATGTTTTGTGGGATTCTTTGCGAAAAACTGGTGTGAATGGCAAATTGTACAATGCACTACAAGGAGTATATAATTCAGTACTTGCTTGTGTACGTGATAAGAATGTATATTCTGATTTCTTCTCTTGTCCACGTGGCATAAAACAAGGTTGCTTGTTAAATCTGAATATGTTTTCTTTATTTATAAATGAATTAGCAATAGAAATAACCAAAAAAGGTAAACATGGCATTCAATTTTTTCCAAATGCAGTCGAAATGTTCTTATTATTATTTGCAGATGATGTTATTCTGTTGTCTGATACTATTTCTGGTCTCCAAAACCAGCTTGAAGTTTTAAGGAAAGAAGCAAATCGCTTAGGCCTCGTAGTGAATTTAGATAAATCAAAGATTATGTTTTTTCGCATGGGAGGGTATTTGTCTGCATGAGAAAAATGGTTCTATGGAAAAATAGAAATTAAAGTCGTGAATTCTTATAAATATTTAGGTCTGCTTTTTACTACCAAATTAAGCCTTAATACATCATGGAACGAAATGTGTCGCAAAGGGAAAAGGGGTGTAATAGAGTTACTTAAGACATTAAGAAAGCTGGACTGTTCTGATTGTAAAATATTCTTTAAATTATTTGATTAACAAATCGAGCCACTGCTTATTTATGCAGCTGAGGTCTGGGGATTATATAATAATATACAGTTGGAGAAAGTACACACCTATGCCATTAAGCGCTTTCTTTATGTTCCGATTCATGCCTCTAATAAAATGATTTACGGTGAAACAGCTAGATATCCCTTGTATATAAAGGCCTATGCTAAATGTATAAAGTCAGTTTATACTGATCGCTTCTCTGCCTTTTGGCTAAGACAGTGATTCAGGAACATAAATTTTTGTTTATACCGTGGTTGGTTTGTTCAGCCCGTCGTACATGGCGATAGCCGATACGCGACGCTAAGCTGAACTTCCATCCTTGTATAAAGTATTCGTTAAAATTATTATAACTGCCTGACACCCATATTTGCAAACAAGCCTATTATAATTATGAGGCTTAATGATTTGGAACAAGGTCATGAAAACTGGGCGTTTAACGTTAGAAACGTTTTGTTTGAAAATGGTTTTGGGATTGTGTGGATGTGCCAGAGTATGGGTAAAAAAAACCAATTTGTATCAGAATTCAAAACTAGGCTAATTGATAACTTTAAACAGAATTGGCATTCAGAGATGGAATCTAAGGAGAAATATGGCTGGTTCTTTTCCTTCAAAAATATTTTTGAAGCAGAGAAGTTTTTAAACATAATTATAAATAAATGGCACCGTAATAACCTTGCTCGATTAAGATTACGGGCCTTTGGCTTCAATGCTAACAATAAATGGTTTCAGCCTGGTACATCCACAGAAGCCCCTTGCCCTCTGCGTAAAGCCGAAATTGATGATGAAATGCATTTTGTGTTTAGTTGTAAGGTTTTTGATACTTTAAGAAGCAAATGTGTAATATTTAAGAAAGATTTTGTTGTAAGGAAGGATTTCATAGCTTTACTTTCATCAGCAGATGTGCTTGTGATAAACTCTTATGGGAAATACATATCTGAAGCATGGAAAATAAGATGCAAAAAGTTACTTCCTGAAAGGTAATATGCTCTCGTTATTCTGTTATGTAATTGTTATTTTACATTGTGGATAGCCAAATCGCATTGTGCATGTGTATGCATGCGCATACACAACTCATGTGTGTATGTGTGAGTGTGTGTGGGGGTGCGTGTGTGTATATGTGTGTGTGTGTGGGGGGGGGGGTGCGTGTGTGTTGGTGTGTGGGTGTGAGTCTCCAAGGATAGAGACAGAGTTGTGATTGGGGGGGGGGGGGGGGGGGGGGGAATATAAAAGAGATAAGAAAAGAGTGATAAGAAAAATAATTTATGATTATGGTTTGCCTTTCTGTTGCTTTTTCCCTTGTTATTTATACTCAATTGTTTATAATCTTTTTGCTTTTTTATGAATTTCATGATAAATTAGCCCTTGCATTGCCTCCATGTCATTAGGACCTGTTTTTGGTTGATGACATCAAACTTGTCCAGTGTCCAGTGTCTGTGTGTGTGTGTGTGTGTGTGTGTGTGGTGTGTGTGTGTGTGTGTGTGTGTGTGTGTGTGTGTGTGTGTGTGTGTGAGATTAATGAGTGTGTTCCAAAGGTATGCTTTAGCAGCTATTTGTAGGTAAAACTACATTTTATTTTTCTAACATGAGCCATTTTGAAGAAAACTGTTTAATCAGGCGTGTTCCAGAAGTAATTTGGTGCAAGACATAATCACAAAAAATATTTTTTGAAACAGGTCTAAAGAAAACAAATACTCATGTGGACCCAAAATTTGCCTTAGCTTTACCTTGGGAGTAATTGATCAGGTTCTACAGGTAGTAATTATTTGATTTTTCTGCTAGATCCTTGTTAATATTAACATGGTATATCTGTACAAATTCAAACTATGGTGTTTTTTAAAATATGTTTTCTGTGCCTTTTGTTAGGACTTTTCTTTCATAAAATATCTGGTTATGGGTTTTATTATCTTTATTAAAAGACTGTCTGAAAGTATATGCATTAAAGTTCTATACAAATCAATTACCATGCTTGGAACAATGAAACACGTGAGAATAATTGTAAACCAAACCAAAATAAACAGAGTAAATATTACAACAGTGCAGTGTATTTTCAGATACATAAACAGTGTAGGAGGTTCTCGGCAACGTGATAAGTTGTTTATCGTTTGCACATATAATGGAACATTGCATGTGGTTGAAAACCTTTAAACATCTTAAATTGTTCATGATTACCATGAACTAAACAATATGAGCCTGTGATCGCACAATTTAATTTCCACACAAGGATGAATAAAGTTGTATTGAATTGAATTGAGACAGGCAGACGTGAATTTCAGTGGCCTGAAAGTCTATTTAAAAATTAAAATATGTTTCAGTGCATGGAATACTAAAGCTAAATTACAAAACGTTCTTCGCATAATTTTGATTTACTTTAACTCTTTGACCTTGCATAATAATAATAATAATAATAATAATAATAATAATAATGATAACAGTGGCATCGCCGAGTGGCAGATAAGTCCTTTGCCGGCAACGCCCTGTACCTGCCCCGCCCTGTACCTCCCTTGCCCCTCACATCTTAGGCCCCCGTCCACCTTGTGTCCTTTGGGTGATACACCTAAACACCCTTGACTGGGTGCAAATCCTTTTCTGGGATGCACACCCTTAATTGATGAGGTGTACTAACACTGAGACATGTCTTCCGATCCGAGACTTTTCACATGGCACATTTTGTGCTACGATGTCTTTTACTTTTAGTATTAGACCCCCTCCTTTACCGGGATGCACACCCTTAATTAGTTCGGGGTGTACACCCGTAATCAATGGGGTGTACACCCTTAATCAATGGGGTGTACACCCTTAACTCGGAGACATGTCTGCCGCTCAGCGACATTGAAATCCTATGTGGCATAATTTGTACTGCAATGTCTTCTACTTACAAACAAACAAAGAAACATACATGAACGAAAACATACTCCTTTGCGATCGTAGATCGGCAAAGGACAACAAACAAACAAACATATACGAACGAAAACATTCTCCTTTGCGATCGTGGGTAGCTCGTGCAGCCTCCCTGGAAGTTCCTGGAAAACACTCGGTCTACGTGGAAAAGCTAATTTCGGTTCCGAGGCATGTGCTAGTTTCGGTTTCGGCTGATTCGAATGGGGAGGGTGTGTGTGTATTTTGTTGTGTGTGCGTGCTCTCTCTCTCTCTCTCTCTCTCTCTCTCTCTCTCTCTCTCTCTCTCTCTCTCTCTCTCTCTCTCTCTCTCTCTCTCTCTCTCTCTCTCTCTCTCTCTCTCTCTCTCTCTCTCTCTTCATAGAAAGCTTTACGACACGATTCAAAAGTAGTAGGCCTCTCCAAGACTAAAAATCCCATGTGGCATAATCTTTACTGCAATATCTTATACTCGTCTATCTACACACCCACACAAAAGTTGACATTATATTTATGAGGGATAATTTATATACGAATGTGTTATGCTCTTAGTCTCACATCATCACACAAAATCAGAAGGGATTTTATCTTCTAGTGCACGAGATACAGCTTGGACAAGAAATATATATAAAATGTGACGCGATTCGGTCAAGCGGTTCAGGAGATATCCTTGGGACAGACAGAAAAAACAACAACAAACAAACAAACAAACAAAAAACAAACAAAAGTTACATACACGAACGAGAATATACTCCTTTGCGATCGTAGATCGGCAAATAATAATGAGGAAAATGTTACTAGTGCCTAACCTACTACGTAGGCTACAGGGCACTTTACACAACAACAATATTAAAAAGTAAGACGTGTGGATGAAGGAATGTGGAGAGGAGATTAGAAGATTATATTTATTTATTTATTTACTTATTTATTTATGTATTTATTACTTATTTATTTGGTGTACATCAGTGTTATTCTTATATTCAGAATATGAAGAAATAACAGGAACATTCCATTGCTAGGCTTGGTTTACTAAGGAGTATTGTGTTGTGTTTTGTTGTTTGTCTGAGATGATAATGTCAAGATTGTTTAATGATAAAATACCCTTTTGCAGCCACTCGTTGATCAAATACTGAGCATTTGACTTAGTAGGGTTATGAGATAGGATAACATAATCTGTTCTGGGGTATTTACTGACTACAGTCGAAGCAATTGCTTTCCTAATCGTCTTTTCACGAGATTTTCTTCGTTTTTCTAACATGATGTTGATAGTGTAAAGAAAGGGATTGATGGCGGCGTTGACAGGGAGATTGATGATGGCCATGGCGACATTGACTTCACCAGAAATGGGAACACCATTGAAAGCTAGCAGACCCAGAAGACCAATGGGGAACCAGCACAGGAAGTCGGACAATGCGATGGTGATCAAGCGACGAGCGATTGTAAGGTCTTTGGATTTTGCTGTTGAATTATCAATGACCAACTGGTTGGAAAGTACAGACCAGTAGATGAAGATCTGCCCTGCTGCGATGAGTAAAAAGAGAATAAAATTGGTGATGATAAGGACACTGAAGGAGTAGTCATAACCATCAAAAATATTCCTTGTAATGGGCAAGGGGATGCAAATGCCAGTCTGACTGTAGAAATGCCAGTGCGACGTAACTGGCAGGAGAGGGATACCAGCAAGCACTATGCCAATCAACCAACTTATTATGCATGCTATATGCGCTGACTGTTTGTTGAAATGCATTGTGCTGAATGGGAAGCGAAGAACTAAAAAGCGATCAAATGTAATTAGGCAGATCGTGAAAGCGGAGACTTCACTAGAAAGCATTGACAAAAACCCTGCCAGTTTGCAACATGCACTCTGTTTCCATTCAATATCTTTCCATAAATAAGTTCCCAGATATAGTCGATCAGCTACACCAATTATTGCCAAATAGATACCCATTAAGAAGTCAGAAGCACACAGATGTGTCACAAACAAACCAAAACCCAAGTTGCTGGATTCTCGATTTATCAAAACTCGATATGTAAAACTCCCCAAATTCCCAATTAATGAAATGGTGGCAAATACAGATAAAACAATGCGGTAGATGTCTGAACGAAGCAAAGCATCACAGGAAGATATCTCGTCTTTTGGAGAATGGCAGTTTGTAAGTTTGAAACCAAGAGGTAGTGTAATCGAACAGCACAGTCTATGATTATCTGTCCATATTTCTTGAAGACGTCCCAGATCTTTAAAAATATCCTTAGGGTATTCTGAAACAGGACAGTCTGTTAAATCAAGATGTTGTAAAAGGACTAATGAATGGAACCCTTTTGTAATACGTTTTATGTTGCAACCACTTAAATTGAGAAATGCAAGCTTAGGGAAGATTGCAAATGTTGAAACATCAAGTTCTGGGAGAGTTACATAAGACAGGTCAATGTCATGCAGTGTGTGAAAATGTGCAATGGATTGTGAACCAGTGTCAAAAAGAAACCTGAGAGGGTTTCCGGCAAGTGATAGCGTTTTCATGTTCCTAACCATATTAAACTGGACATCTTTGAATGATGATAAATGGTTGTAACTTAGATCCAGAATTCGAAGATTAGGAAGTGTTATATTCTTAAAATTAATCAGATTGCATTTGGCTAGGTTTAAATATACTATCATCGGGTTAAAGGAGAGCATTTCCAATTTTGTTCCACTTTCAGGAGCATGAAGAAAACGAAGTTCTGGATATTGTTCAGCAAGAAATTGTCCGTCACAATAGAATGCTAGTCCTTGGCAGGTACAGGTCCTGGGGCATGAGGTGTCACACAGCAGTTCATCATCACGATTCGGACATTGGAAAATGCCATCACAGAGATGATCAGCATGAACACAGGATGAATGACCTCTGCAGCGATGGAAACCTGGACAGGCATAACTTTCACATTCTTGCTCGTCCTGGCGGGATGGACAGTCTTTCACTCCGTTACAACGCACAAACACAGGCATACAGTAGATCAGATTTCCTGGACATAAGAAATGAGTTTCTGGACAGATATCTATGCTTGGGCTTCTGATGTTTTGATTGGAAAGATTAACCATAGCTTTTATTCGAAAATAACCAGAAATGTCTAATTCTAAAAGTGCAGGGGGTTCTGTTGTTTCAGTAGAAATAGTTCTGTCATTGCTGCACTGACTCTCGTCAGTCCCATCCAAACAATCAAGTATGCGGTTACACCGCTTTCCGTGAGCAACACACTGCATATATCATGCATACGTGCAAGCACACACACACACACACACACACACACACACACACACACACACACACACACACACACACACACACACACACACACACACACACACACACACACATGCGCACGCAAATGTTATGCACACTGCAGACATTTGATTTTGCTTCATTGCGCATAACCATAATTGTTCATACATGTATACTGTTTTCAATCTGCTTGTATATTTATCATTTCAATGCACAACTAATTCATTATTCCCATTTATCCTCATGACTGATCGCATTGCCATCGTTAAGCTGGCAAAGGTAATCCCTCACAGAGCAGTTCGCTGAGAGTGGTGAACTGATTTATTAAATCAACCAACTCCACCATCTCTTGCACCCACCCTGGAACCCAGGACATTTTGCTTTTATTAAATGTGGTCCCTCTACACACTCTAAGTCTCTTCACTCGCTGGATCTCTACCTCTTCTCAGTATGGCTTGGTTGATCACTCGACCTCCCCTTGGTTCCTATATTTTTGGTGGATTTTTTCAAATGTTCATAACTGTATTCCTTGGGTGAATATGACTTTTACGCCTGATTAATCCGTAAATCGTTCTTGTTTACTACTTCATACGCGATGGTAGACATGTTTTTTTTTGTGTTTTTTAATAACCAATTCACATCCAATATACCTGACAGGGCCGGATCTAAGGTGGGGGGATCCTGGTTTCTAGACACCCCCCCCCCCCCCCAACACCTCTCCTCCAAGAATGTACCTTATACATGGATGAAAAGTAAGAGAATGGCTCGATCTTTGCCTTAACAATCCCTAATTTGCTAAATTTCCTGGGCCCCCCAATGATCACTGCCCTCTAACCCCAGACCTGTTTATCCCCTACACAAGTCTTGAGTCAGTTTGGCTCAAAATATGTAGTTTTATTCATTAAACCATCAAGCAATACTCACTAAAATGAGTAATTAGAGCATTATTTTCAATTTTGAAGAGTAGTAGATGTCCAAACTGAGTAGAACACTACTCGAAAATAGTAGAGTAAACAGGTCTGTAACCCAGAACAAACCTGTTTATTGTTACAACGCAACATTCCCGACAGTGTGCAATGGGGAAACACGCAGAAGTTCTCATCACTGCTGTCATAGCAGTCAGGGCGATGGTCACACACCAGAGTGTAAGGCACATGACCCACACCATTCATGCACTGAAGTGACGGGGGAGACGGTTTCACAGGATAATTACATTCGACTGAGGACAGGTCGGTCAAACTGGCCCAGCAATGACTGCTGAGGTCACAAGCCAAGAATGTTAGAGTCAAATGACCCGCTGGACAATTCACGTATCTTCTGCTGTGATTCTTCTCCTCTACATGATGTATAATAGCCTTGAAGGTCTGTGCACGGGTGCCTTTTTGTCCTGTGTCGTCTTTCTCGCATAGAAAGGACGTGGTTTCCCGTGCACTACAATATTCCAGAATTAAGTTGTCCAGGTGTTGATAACTGGAGTCGAAGTCACCTCCGTGGGCGTAACCATGTACCAAGACAGAACATTCTCTATTGGACACAATAAATAGAACTCTTTTATGTCTATCTGTGTTTGGGGCATACCAGACAACAGAGCCATCCGCCCATTGAAAGAGATTCCGATATCTGAAATAGAGCCAAAGTATATTGTGATAAATGTTGATAAACATATCATGAATCTAACTCGTGTGCACACATACATACATAAACAAACACACACACACACACACACACACACACACACACACACACACACACACACACACACACACACACACACACACACACACACACACACACACACACACACACACACACACACACACACACACACACACACACACACACGCACGCAGATGCATGCACATTCGCACACTCACACACAATCACATACACTCTCGCACACACAATCTTTCTTTAAAACACATACGCACAGAGAGACATTTGTGTGCATGTCCACTCATGGTTGATTTGATTAAAACCACGACTACTAATGACACAATTTAAGTCTATTAGTTGAATGCAAAAAAAAACCCAATGCTACAGTAATTTCAGGGTAAGGTTAAAATGAATTTATTCATAACTTTCTTTTACTCCAATAATTTTATTCTTTAAGTATGCTTTCCAAAATTCAGAGTAGAATATCGACAGCATAAACGAACACAATAAAACAAGAAACTGTACACTTTTATTCAAAAGAATTTTCACTTACATCAGTGGGAACGAAGGGCTAGTCATGTGTAGTCCTAAATAAACATGCTGTAACGCATAACGACGTAAGTAGTTCACGACCTCCTTCCATTCCCTGGGGCTGTTCAAACTGGCCAGGTACATTTGACGAAAGTGACATTCATTAGCTGCCTCATTCCATGTTATCAATGCATCTTTTGAGATGTATGAATAACACTTCTGATCAATATCAACAAGACCCCTACCACACCTGTCAGTGGTGTGTCGACAATGCTCTTCGTCCTTCCCTTCAGAGCATTCCGTAATCATGTTACACTGAAAATGTTCCCGTATACCGGACCACCGGCTTGTTGAACAGTTCCATTTGCCATCTTCAAGTTTTTCAGGGGTCTCAGAATTGTTATGAAAGGAAAAGTATAACCTAAAGCCCAAATATTCCAAATAGCTGTTGCTTTCAAAATGGAAAAGGAGTGTGTGAGTGTGGAAAACCGTAGGTTTGAGGATAGGCTTGGAATTACACAGCTTGACCACTGCAGTTAAGTTGGCTGTTTTCGTCTGTTTTACATAAATTGAAAGGTGGTCTGCATGACAATAGTGACTCTCTTCAATATCAAAGTGACGAAAACTTATCATGACGCTGGCAGACGTTGGAATGTCCAGATGTGCCCAGTTATCAAGGTCACGTGGGTATCTCCATCTGCTATCCCAGTAAGGACTTTGAACATAGCCTGTGACGAGTAAGAAAACAGGAACTTTAATGTAACAAGCTAAATACAGTTTTTAAGGCATATATCTCTTCTGCTGTTTTCATATAGTAAAATATACTTAGTTAATGATAATTTTAAGCAAATCTGTAACTGCCTATGGGTTTTATTTTAGTGAAATCAATTTCCCATCACGCTCTGCTGATTCCTAATATCATTTTCACAGTAAAACAAAATTAATTGTTGATGTGAAACAAGATTAAATTGAGCAATACAGCTGAGATCTAGCTCATTTGAAAGCAGATTCAGAGAGGTTGATACGAGTTTCCTAACCAACACTACATACGTCTGTGTCTTTACTTGCTAGTGCTAGGAAATAAGAAAAGGAATTATGTAGTCCTCAAGTATCTATCTAAACATCTCCACAGCATCGTCGAAGTCTGATTAGTTCTGTCATTACCAGTCAATGTAAAAAGTTTCAAATCCTGTTGTCCTATTCCTGCGCTTTACAGTGACCCCAGTTTCGATTTTCATTCTTTGGAATGGTGCATATGGCTCAAAGCCAACTGGAGCAGGAAATCCATAGAAACAACAATAAATGGAAATGGCAATGCCCTCAGAAAAGGCTCTAACTCAGCTCTACAACTACGTCATTGTTGCCATGCATTATTTGTTACCTTCCCAAGTGATGATTTGCGATTGGTCGATTATCACGGGCTCTATGCTGCGCTCCATTCATGTAACTTACCAGGAAAGTTGAATCTTCTAAAATTTAAGTAACTCTGTATACCCTTGTGTTAATTGTTACCCATGGACTGCATGCAACTTGGGCTGAAACTAGTAATTTTTAAAAAAAGATAAAAAGTAAGTGTCACCAGGGTCATAAACAGTAGTGTGGGAATACTGCCCACAAAGAGAGACCAAGGGATATTAAGAACAAAAATAGTGCTTTGGAAAATTACGCTATTTCATTTCTTATTCCACGTTTAGCATAAAAATGTGTTTTGAAATATTCACGATCACATAGAACCATTCAAGAAAGTGTCTTATGCATTGGGAAAAATGTATGCATTTTTGGACACACAAATGACTTTTTGAAATATACCTGTTTGGGGCGTGATAAACTCAAATTCCAGTCGAGAAGGTGGCACGTTCGTAAAATTGAAGAACACTTCAACAAAATGAGAGTCGTTTTGGAAACGTGGATATAGAGAGAAGTTCAATTCCACCTTGTTTCCATAACTCAGTATCCGAGTAAGATCTGTTGAACATGAGAAGCCGTCCACAAAAGGGCTCTCCTTGTAACCCAAGGAAAGCCTAAATGTATCACAACCGTTACGTTTTATTGAAAAGAGCATTTGTAGAATCCTATTCGAAGGCACAATTAATTCAATTGCACATGAGCTTTGGTTGAGAACTGTCCTTCCTGAAAGCAGTAGGCTAATCTGTCCAGCCAAAGCGTAGAATCGTAAAACAGTCTTATCCGTAAAGCAATGGGATATGTTTTCTGATGTCAGATGGACAAAATCCATCATGCTTTGGGATGGCGAGGAATTTTTATAAGTCCCGTATCCGTTGCCGAAGATGGGTCGAATATCGCTCTGCATATAGATTCCTTTCAAAAGGCCAAACTATTATTGCACTAAAAACAGCATAACGCTACAAATACACAAAAAATATTATTTGATTATGAAGATAATAAACCAACTAAAAAAAAGTCCAAACTGTCAAAATAACGTTGCCTACACACTGTGTCGACAATACAGGCATATTAACTTGCAACTGCTTTAAGAGAGTGACTTAATTTAGAGATGGCCCATACTAGTATATGAATGCAAATAAAATAGAATTATTCAGGGTTAGAATCCAAGCAAAGTGTAACGAGCGATGGTTTGATGCCCTTAGGCCTAAATGAGTGTTTTACTGTAGTGTTAATCAGACATTTAGAATAAATATAGGTTTTAAGAAAAAACAATTAAGACTTAGTGCTGCCTGCACATTTTTGGTTATTTTACACCCTTCATGGGCTAAAACAGGAGGTCAAGAATGTTTTTAATTTTCTTTTGAGAATAATAATATGCCAACAATTATGATACTGGGGGCCATGCGGTGTTTGACAATGAACAAATGAAGCCGCATGCTTGCCCTAATGAAATTGAGCTTTAAAAAGTTACTGGACAGGGGGTGGGGGTGGGTGGAGGCATGCAAACGAAAAATGGAATAAATTTTACTGAAAGTAAAGACGTCCGTATCTTCTCGCATTCACATATTCATACACACGCGTGTGTGCTTGTGCACACGACCACATGCATGTATACAAGCAGGCAACACAGGCGTGTGTACATCGAGAGAGAGAGAGAGAGAGAGAGAGAGAGAGAGAGAGAGAGAGAGAGAGAGAGAGAGAGAGAGAGAGAGAGAGAGAGAGAGAGAGAGAGAGAGAGAGAGAGAGAGAGAGAGAGGGCGGGAGGGGGTACAAACAGCATAGTTGGTAGGGGCCTACTAGCAAGATATCCAAATATAAAGGCTCTAAATTGCTCAGCTTAGTCTTTCGTGAAGGACTATGACTTTCAAACTGGAGGGCAATGCATTGGTGCTTCCGTGGCCGTCTGCCATTTCCTACGCTTAAACTAATTTGTAGATAGGCCTACACTGGTATCAACACCACATAATGATCTTGATCTTAACAAATGATGTTACATGCTTTCCTGTATAATATACTTTTTGACAAAATACTATTTAGAGTGATCAGAAACTATAGATGTGTTATGTTTGTAGTGAAATTTCGAATTGTTTCGGTAAATAATCAAATAACTTTTTAACAACTTGTAGCAGAACAGAAACAACAGTAGTATAATTTTACTGCTGCACGTCAATGGAAATCAGAGGGCAAATTAATGATATCATATTCTGTCTTGACGATTTTGCTTACATAATTTGTTAATTTTGGCCTTTGGGTCACCCCGTTTAATGTGATATCATGTCCATACTCACGCCTCTGCATTTAACAAAGAAAGCATAGCGCCTCTCTACCAAAAAAGAGGTGCAACTGTGGACAAGATTGCTGGTGTTAATTTGCATTTCAGTCGCTTCTGCTACTTTCAAGAAAATGTAACAAAACAGATCACGTTTACAATTCTCACGCTTTATTTTCTTCGAGGGATTGTAATTTTAGAACATTATTATTTTTGTTATTTTACACAAGATTTTTACCATTTCTTTTGAATTAAGTGCTGGTTTGCTTTTATTGTGGACTTTCAATCTGGTGCAAAGAGGACAACCTTTCTCTTGTAGAAAGTCTTCTAGCTTAGTTTGAATGTGCACTGTGGACATTCTTTGCAGGCCGATATGCAGACTGAAGAGTCTTTCTCAAAGACGAAACAGCTGTCTTTGCATA
>JAGGCT020003032.1:0-5000 GCA_017654935.2 Phymorhynchus buccinoides | reverse complement strand
TTAGCTTCATAAACCTGAACACTTTATTACCTCCGCCAAGGGGGATATGTTTTTGGGTTCGTTGGTTTGTTTGTTATCTTCACCAGGAGATAGTGTTTTAGGGTCCCTTTGTTTGTTTGTTTCTTTGTCTGTTTGTCTCTTAGCAACCTAACTCATAGGTATGCGCGGATTTTGAAAAACATCTTTAGGATACCTTAGAAATGATACAACTGATTAGATGTTGGGCATGATCTACATAATCTCTGCCAAGGACGTTAGGTTTTACTGACTGATAATCGTCTTCTGGCAATACAGTGTCTCGGGCATCTTTAACTTGGTACATAATTATGTAAATGGGCTTATGTGGGAGGAGGTTATTGAGATCATCCCCCAAATCTAATCCATTACATTAGCGGCGATTATTCCTTTGCAGAGGTGCTGTCAATCAAATAGGGAGACCCGCCATTGTTTTGAAGGCGTGGAGAAGAAGATTTGGTTTGGTGATCAAAGAATTGGGTTTTTGTTGTTGTTGTTGTAATGGTCTCAATGCACGTGGTCACGTTTCACTCATTTTCCAAGGCAGCTAACACTGATGGCCAGTCATAGCATAACTTGCATTCTCGCTGTTTTGCCATGGAAAAGAGTGAGCATTGTTCATACGTCTGGCAAAATTTCATCCACCGGACCGGCCCTTTAAAGGGGCACACTGACGGATGAGTTTTTGCAAGAAACACGTCCAGATCAACAGGCAAACATCCCTTGCAGAGATCGCAACACTCACTTTGCTCTGGTTTCCCATAAATCAAGCCGTCAAAAAGTCGATTCCTCCTTGGCGAAGGTGCTGGAAGTCAAATTCTTTCACCTAAAGAGAAGGCGTTTGCCGTCTCTTTTTGAATGGCCGCCTGTGTTTAGACCAAATCGTTTGCACGAACTTTTCGCAATACAAGCCTTATTATTTTTGAAATTCTATACAGTTTATCTAAAGGAGTTTCGCTCACAACAAAGGAAATACCTCCTTTACTTTTTTTTCTGCACTACAAAAAAAAAGAAAGCGCTTCGACCACAATGAGTGACCTCCACCCACCCCATCCAAAATGGCTACTCTCTCCGGCATCTCCGCCAAGGAAAAATCGCCGTTTGGACGGTTTAATTTCTAAGAAACCAGAGCAAAGTGAGTATTCGGATCCCTGAAAAGGCTGTCTTTCTGGTGATCTCGACGTGTTTCTTGCAAAAACTCATCCGTCTGAGTCCAACTTTAAGAAACTTCTTTACTGTATAAAATGATATTCTCTCTCTCTCAGCCACGTCATTTAATCGTATGTTTTACGCATTTGAACGACAAGGCTGGTATTCTCAGAGACCATGATCTGAGAGCGCAGTTACGGCAAGAAGACATTCGTGTAACAACTGATCTTACTGTTCGTCAAAGGAGATAAGTCAGCAGCTCAAAAGCGAAGGAAAGGTGCCAGTATTCAGAAATGGAAGAGTTTACGTTGAAGGCTTCCCCTACTCCCTCACTCCCAGTGCAAATATCGACAAAAACTGGTCTTCCCGTGATGTCGATTTACCTGAAGGCCATAGAAGGCAATGTTCCTCTAAGCACCAACAGCAAGAAGTGGCAGAGTGTCGCCAGGTCCCCACAGGATCTAACCCAAGTCAGGATCAGTCACACTGTGTCTTCCATGTTTCTGACCGAGAGGAAGAACGATATCCGTGTGACCCCCCTCAGTTTCACCAGCAGCAAAATCCCTTCGTGTGTGCCCCTCCCTCCCTTCATCAAGCAAGACAAACATTTTCATTTGTTCCCCTTCAACAACAGCAAGGAAGAGGACCCTTCCCTGCGTGTCCTTCAAACCAGAGACAGCAAGTAGTGGACCAGTCCCCTCTATTAGATCTTGTACAATGGCCACAACTTTTGAACAGACAAAACCTGGCACAAAGGGAGGAAACGTCGCCCAAAAGACTCTTACAAACATCCCAGGAATTCAGAGCCCTGCCAACACCACGTCGTTCACCTAACCATGCGAATAAAGCTCAGCAAAACTCAGCAAGGCAGAAGGCAACTCTAAACCATCAAAACCATCAAAGCGAAAAGCAGCAAACATATGAAGCAAAGAAAAACAAACACAGCCAACAAAGCAAGGAGCAACCTTCTCTCAGAAATGAGGAACAATCCCCGCAAAGCCAGCCACAACCACCAAGACAGCAACAAGATCGTCAACAAATCGAGCAACAGATAGTAAGAGGGAACAACGCGACACCAATCAACCATGAACAGCAGCAACAGCATCAAAGTGTCAATCAGCAAAAAGAAAATGAGCAGGTGGGTGATACGCAGGATCAAGAAAAACGTGACGTTCAACAGGAAAATGGTCTGCAACATCAAGAAGATCGGAATGTTCAAACAAAGCAGTGTCAGTCTGAACAACAAAACGTTCTTGACCAACAACCTCAACACTGCAAAAAACACCGAACCAAGGCCAGCCCTCAGAGCAGCAAAGTGTGGAACTTCATGAGGAAGAACGGGACGACTCAAACGATTTCAACAAGAACAGTACGGTCCAGAGGATGAGGAGGAGGACAGAGTAGATCCTACCTCCCAGTCCACCTCACGTCAATCACGCCCCAGAGCCAAACAAGCAAAAAAAGAAAAACGGTTCGGGAAACACAAGGATGATGGCCATGCTCTACGCTCCCGGACAGCGCAGCAGCGCACCCTGAGCCAGACCAGCGTCATGGACGCCTTCAAAATTGGGCGGACAGACAGCGCCCACAGCAGAGATGAAAGCACTCAAAGAGAACTTTCTCCCACAGGAGAAGCATCAGCAAGCAGTACTAATGAATAGGGAATAGGCCGTGCACAGGAAAAAAGAGACACTCAAAACCGAGCTACAGACATTCCCCAGTTTCGGCAAAATCAAAATCAAACACCCCAGTCACGCATCACCTTTCTTAATTATAATGTGTGCGGTTTACAGTAAAAATTAACAGATAAAGCATTTGTTAACTTAATTCAAAAACACGATTTTGTGTGTCTAACTGAAACCTTTACTGATGGTGAAATTGATGAGAGTGCATTTGTAGATTTGTATATGTTTCCATCTAAAGCTAGAAAACTGTCAAAACAGGGAAGATGTGCAGGGGGTGTAATGGTGTTGGTTAAAAAATGTTTTTTGACTTTCGTTGAGAGAGTGCCTTGTGATGTAAATAATACAGTAATTTTGAAACTATCAAGTGAACTTCTAAACACAGATAAAGACGTTTTCTTCATTGCCACATACACTCCTCCATATGATTCGCCCTCTTGGAAATTCGAAGAAAACGGGTTTGGTTTATAATTATTAGAAAAGTGTATGTTGGATCTCCGTGAATCTTTTGATGACTTTTATGTCTTGATATGTGGAGATTTGAACTCGAGGACTGCTGACAAGGAATATTGACGATGATGGAAGAGACTTGGATGAAATAAGCAAAATAGTAAAGAGACATTCACAAGATGATGAAATGAATTTATTTGGTGAGCAATTGATTGACTTTTGTAATATTTTTGACTGCTTGATTATTAATTGTCTTGATGTGTTTGGTTTTGATGATAGTTGTACGTTCATTTCAGTTGCAGGTTCTAGTGTTGTTGACTATTTTATTGCTTCTATTGAGCTCCAGTACAAATTGTGTTGGAAATTTTTGTTTGTCTCTGAGATGGTAGACTCTGACCACTTACCTATTACATTGTCAATTTGCGTTCATTCTGATATTAATGTGACACCTCGTCGAGAAGCAGAAAATAGTAAGTCAATCCCTACTAAGAAGGTTGTCTGGGATAAAGGGAAAGAACCCGAGTTTGTAGCTAACGTTAATAGTGAAAAGATTGCAAGTGTGTTAGAAGCTGCCACTATGGAACTAGACAATAATGTTAATCATGCGTTGGAGGTTTTTAATAATTGTTTAAAAAGTGCCGCTGATTGTATGGTGAAACAATGTTATATATTTTCAGGCAAGATAAATAAACCATGGTATGACCAAGAATGTAGGGATGCAAAAGCCAACTGCAAAAGGCTGTTAACAGTTTTTAGGAAAAGCAAACAACAAAAGAAGGAATGTGTCAAGGATGATAGGCAAAAATTTGTCAGACATAGAAAAGCTTACAAGAAATTGTTTAAAAGAAAAAAACGTGAATTCCGTAGAGATACTGCAGAGTCTCTTGCAGCAAATGTGAACAAGCCAGCAGAATTTTGGAAAGAAATAAAGAAGCTTGGTAACAGCAATTTGAAAACGAATGCAAGTGATAAAATAAACTTAGATGACTGGTTTAACCATTTTCAAGGAGTTTTCCTAAAAGGTGGTGATGATAATATTAATGGAAATAATATTGATAATGATATAAATGATGCAAGTGATCACTATCTAAATAAGGAAATGACAGAAAAAGAAGTTACAGATGCAATGAGGAAATTAAATAATGGAAAGTCAGGGGGTTTGGATGGTGTTGTTCCAGAAATGTTAAAAGCAGGAGGTGAAAGGGTTATTAAATTTATGACCAAGCTTTTTAACAAGGTTTTTGACTCCGGGGAATACCCACAAGAATGGTCGAAAGCAATTGTCATTCCAATCTTTAAGAAAGGTGACCATGACCAGCCAGCCAATTATAGAGGAATTTCACTCATTAATGCTTCATGTAAATGTTACACATCTATTTTAAGCAACAGGCTAAGCTCTTGGTTAGAGAAAAATAATACTATCGTTGAAAACCAGGCAGGATTTTGAAAAAACTATTCCACTGTCGACCAAATGTTCAATCTTTATGCTTTAGTCCAAAAATGCTTTAATAAAAGAAGACAGAAACTGTATGTTTGCTTTATTGACTTCAAAAAGGCTTTTGATTCGGTAAATCATGATAAACTGTTGGAAGTAATATATAATGAGAGGAAAGTTTTTCAGTGCTTTAAAAAGTATGTATGAGTCTCTGGTTTCTTGTGTGCGTGTGAACAGTGAATTTTCAGATTTCTTTAGTTGTCCTACAG
>JAGGCT020003031.1:0-25475 GCA_017654935.2 Phymorhynchus buccinoides | reverse complement strand
TAATCAAATCGGAACTGTGTCTGGTGGAATTATCTGTAATTCTTCTTTAACAAAGGCTCTTTTTGGAACGGGTCGTGTTGTCGAGTCAGTTTCTCTTAAATAATAAACGGGAGGATTCATTTCTATTACACTTTTTATCTCGTACGGATCAATACTCCAAATAGGATCAGTTGCTCTTACGCGTGTGTCTCCTTCTGCTTCTCCTGGTGCATAAAGAAATCTTACTTTTACTCCAAACGGTATCAGTTGCTTTGTAATTGAATGATCTTGCGGTAAGTCTACCGAAGAGTCAATTGTTTTCTTTTGTATTGCTTTTAAAGGTCGGAGTCCAATGACCTTAGATTCTTCGTTATTCATGACACGCAGAACGGAGGGTAGTCTTCTAACCCATTCAGTGTTTCTAGTTGAATCAAGGAGTTCTCTATGGTATTGATAAGAAAAAAGTCTTTCTGCCAATTGTTTGTTAAAGTTTTCAACTAAGGCCTGAGATCTATGATTTCCAGGAATACCTCTTTTAATAGCAACTTTATGTTTTAACATTAACTGATTGAATTGTCCTTTAAATTCTTTTCCTTCATCAACTTGAATTAAACGAGGATAGGTTAATGGACCGCGTCTGTAGATTTCTTGTAAAGCAACAGAGACTGAAGTAGCACTTTTATCAGTTAATGGTTCAGCATCTTTATATCTTGAAGATAAATCAACAACTGTAAGCGCGTATTTAAATCTTTTTCTTCTGATTAAATCATGAGGGAGGTATAGAAGATCCATTTGGTGAGTGTCATTTGGTGTTGAGTTGACAAAGTGTGGTCTTTTGATTCGTTTAGGCGCAGGTAAATAGATTTGCCAAATAGCTTGTTTAGATAGCCATTCTTTTGCCGTTTGTTCAGTGACTCCAGCAGCTTGATTTAATTTTTGAATAGCAGTTAAACCTTTCCAATAACCTTTCGGTGAATAATAAATTTTAGATAGTTTATCATTCATTTTAATACTACACGTTTTTTGCGATAAAATAAACAGCAGTCATACCGACTACAATAAAAGCTATTTCCTGGAGTTTTTGTTTTTCGGATGGTTGGTAGAAGTCACTTAATTTCGGTGGTGGGAGCTGTTGGAGGTCTTCTCCTGTCACTAAATAATACTCTTTAATAGCGTCGTCAACATTCTTAAAAGTGTATGCTGCATGGTTTTGTAGTTTTAATTTGTTGTTAATAAAATCTAACTGAGCGAGTCTTTGTTTTTCATAGGCGTCTTGTGCTGCTGCTAATTGCTCCATTGCTCGATTATGTCTTTGTCTTTCCTTGTTTGTTTCTAGCTTACTAAACATGTAATTACTGCCTGAAAAAGCAAGTGCGTTTACTACAGCACCGCCAATCATCATTGCGAGTGAAGCCATTTTATTTACATATTTATATTTTCTGGAATTATTCCTTGCTTAACTAGAAAGTCTTTTGTTGCGATTGAAGCGGTGATTATAGCGATTAGTTTACCAGAGTCCTCTAGGTCAAGTTTTCCAAGGTCAGCTGCTTTCATTTTCAATAGTTTCTTACCAACCATCGTGTACGCAACAGAAAGTCCACCAATCAGAGCAGATTGATATACAAGGTTAGCAACAGTTTTTTCAGCACTCATTTTTGTTTTTAAAATAAAAATAATAAATCAACTAAAAAATGAATTGTGATGAACTGTTGTTAAATGTGCAGGAAGCCGTAATGTCTGATGAAGTGTCGACAAGTGTTATGAATAAAAAGGAAAAGTTGTATTCTCTGGCTGCGTGTGGAAAAACAAAACAATACTTAGGAACAGAATTTAGTATAGAACAGATTCAAGCAATGTCTTCTGCTGACATCGAAAAGTACTACACCAGATACGAAGCACAATTAGGATCTAAAATGGTTAAAAGTTTAGGTCAAACTGTAATAGGCTTGTACACTAAGTTAGTTAGTCAGTTTTTTCCGCTCGATTCAAGCCAAGATTTAATGTACGATTTAAGTCAAGATCCTGTTTTAACTAAAACGTTAGAGTCTCTTAGTTGTGATCTTTATTATAGGTTTGGCGGGCTTCTTTCGCCAGTTGTTATGGGGTTAATTACTTTTAATCATATAGATTTTATGGCTATTAAAAAATGAACGTGACAGAGAATCAAACGAATCAGACGGAACAGCAAACAAGCCCCAGTCCGACAGTAACCAAGGTAACGAAGAGTCCAGGACGAGTTGAAGCAGGTAAAAGGTTGTCAGAGTGGAATCGGCAACAAAGAATGAATAAACAAACAAAACAAAAACTGTTGTCCCAGAATGAAGATGAATCAACCATAAGCGCAATACCGGTTAAAAAAGAAGAAGACAAAAAACAGGTGCGAATTACGATGTTGTATTGCTTACTGTTGGTGCGGTTGCTGGTGTTGGTTATTTGTCTTATAAATTATATAAAACACACATGCAGCCAAAGCTAGAAAAACGAGTAGAAGTACAAACAAAACAAACAGAGAAAGTAGCAGACAAACAAGAAAAACAAAAGCCAAATAGCTTAAAACCCGAGAACGATCCATTTTTAATGCAATAAAAACTTAATGAAAACTTAATAAAAACTTAATAAGAACTTAATAAGTACTAAGTAAGTTTTTGTGTAAGAATTTAATAAATACTTGAGAATGACTTGAAAATGACTTAGCAAGAACTTTAAAAGAACTTAATAAGTACTAAGTAAGTTTTTGTATAAGAATTTAATAAATACTTGAGAATGACTTGAAGATGACTTGAAGATGACTTAGTAAGAACTTTAAAAGAACCTAAAAGAACTTAAGTAACTTCTTAAAAAGAACTTGAAAAGAACTTAAGCAACTTCTTAAAAATGAACTTTAAAAAGAACTTAAGTAGACCCCCTAACTTCTTTTTTTTTAAAAGTAAAACCCCAAAAGTTTTTCGTTGTTTAAAGTTTAAAATAAAAAAATCAGAGCATGTAGAATATTTTATGAGAATTTCCTTCTTTTTTTTTCCAAAAAGCGGTGTTTTTAAACTGGCTTTAATGATTTTTTTTATATTTTTTACTTTGCGAAACCCAAAACTTAGTAGAAAATCAGTAAAATCGGGGGAAAATGTGACTTTCTGATTTTACTCGATCTTCCGTAAAATTAGGTCTTTTTTAGGGGGGTAAGTACTTATTATACCCCTAAAAAAAATCTGGGCTGGAATTGTGGTTTGTACATTCTCTGGAGCTGTCCATTTGCACTGAGAGGCCTTCAGTGACATGAAGCAATCAAGGCACCACTAGAAAGATAAGCACACAGCATCTAAACCAAGCAACTGTATATGCATATGTAAGAAGCAAACTTGAAGATCACTATTATTAACTAAAATGGATTTTCTCAGAATGTGTGAAAAATTTCTTAGTCAGTCAGCAGTGCAGCCTAGAAGTCTGAAACCCGAGTTCGAATCTGGGCATAGTTTTTTTCCTCTCACTCTGCATAAGGCCTTAATATGGTCTGAACATGGAGTCTTTCGGATGAGACGATAAATCGAGGTGTCGTGTGTCCATGTACATAGCATACGTTAAACCCAGTAGCAATGAAAAAGTTGTCATTTGGTCAAAATTTAGCACACACACACGCCCTTTCCGTCCTCATCAGTCACACAAAAATCGCATGAAAAAAAGGGTTGCACGCATACTCAAGGCCAAAGGTCAAGGTCAACATGGCATGCTTAGGGGCACATCAGCTTCATTAAAATAGTAGCAGACACATTCGAAGTGATCCTGTGACATGGCTCTTAAGATTTGTCAGGCAAATGAAAGGACAAGAAATATCGTGATAGTCCTTTCCGCAGTGGCTGGGGGCTAATAAGTACTACAATAGGATATAGTTCACATAGTTTGAATCATTTCAGCATATCATACTATTTTTCTTACAAAAAAAACATTAGATACAAAATAATTACGTTAAGTGCATGTCTTTACAGTTCTCTAGAGTCCCATGGCGGCCATTTTGAATATTACGTCATAACTCAAAATGCCCAATTTTTACAACTTAGACTCCGACGGATTTGGATTCAGCATCCTCAAATCATGTTAGATCCACATAGAAACCTAATATATATCACAAAACAAGGTAAACCTTATAATTTCGCCTGGACTAGAACAAGAAGACAGGAACTTCAAGGTGTACAACTTGGCGTCATAATATTACGTATACTCTGACAGCGTTACATCATTTTTGTGTGAGATTCAATGGCAGCTGGCAAATCTGCCCCAGGAGACCGATTTTTGCGAAATAAAGGTGTGTGCGCTCACTTTATCTTGAAGAATGTGACATAAAAGGTAGGTTACATAGATACAGTTTGTATACGGTGTCTATGTGTAGCAGGACATAATGCTGAAACGTTTTCCAGAACGTTTTTAGGTTCGAATGGAGCTGAGTAAGGTCCTTTTTAATCGTTTTTGATTGGTCAATTGGTGGCAAGTGAACTGATCCGATTATCAAACTCTAGAAACTGCCCTACTCGGCTCTGTCACCTGACTCGCCCGGACTGCGTCGTACTGATCAAGCAGGATGGCATGCAAATGAGGTGAAACGTCATGACCTGATCAAGTCATATGAGGCGGTCACATAGTCTGTCGCCGCCTTAAGCAACACATGAAACATATCAAAATAAAGGGCGCGAACCCAGCTACAATGTGATACAAATGGAGATATAAGTTATAAAACTATGACTATTAAAATAGGCGAAAACTATGTATTTTGGGAGCCAGTTTAATGGGTTCTAGCATCTAAAAAATAATAACTCTACAACACTGATACTTGGTATTGATCAGTTAGTACTGACTAAAAGAGGGAAATGAGAGCCATCTGATCTGACTAACTTGTGACGAGTAGACTACTTACGTCACTCGGTCACATGAACATAGCCAGACGTGTTCTATAGTTTACTAGTTGAATCCTTGGTTAGACCTCTTTATTGATCCAAATTCACTGAAACATTACAGACCTGTCTCAAATCTTCCCTTCCTTGCAAAAGTTCTTGAGAGAATCGTACTTGCTCAGCTTTCTGCTCATCTTACGCAGAACAATTTGATTGACCCCCACCAGTCTGCTTACAGGGATGGTCACAGCACAGAGACTGCACTCCTGAAATTTGTAAATGATCTTCTTCTCGCCCTTCATGATGACAGTCTCTCTTCTATCCCTATTAGACCTTTCCCCGGCATTTGACACCATCGATCACGATATTCTGCTTTCTAGACTCCAAACTTCATTTGGCATTCAGGGCACAGTTCTTACCTGGCTAAAATCTTATCTCAATGATCGTTTCCAGACAGTTGTTGTCAATGGTCTGTCTTCGTCTACAACACCTCTCACCTGCGGGGTTCCACGAGGCTCTGTCCTTGGGCCTGTACTGTTCGCTATGTACTTCAGACCTGTGTCTGGCGTTATTGACCAGCACTTCTTGTCCCATGAGAGCTTCGCTGACGACACTCAAATGTACAAGTCAAGCACTATATCTGAACTCACAGATGCAGTTAGCAAAATTCAAAACTGTTTCCATGATTTAAAACAATGGATGTCTATGAATAAGCTGCAGCTTAATGACGACAAAACAGAACTTCTGCTCATTGCCCCTCCCAAACTCCAAAACCACCCCTCTCTTCCTTCTTCTGTTAGCATTGGGAGTTCTGATATTTCGTTCTCATCACAGGCTCGTAACCTTGGCGTGACTTTTGATTCCACCATTTCCTTCAAGCAGCATGTTTCAAATGTCTGTAGGGCAGCATATCTGGAAATACGCAAGATCAGCTCGATTAGACACGTGCTTTCCACTGAAGCCACAAAAACTCTGGTCTGTTCGTTAGTTCTCTCAAGGCTGGACTACTGCAACAGTCTCTTGGCTGGCTCACCAAAGTACCTTCTGGACAAGCTCCAGAAGGTCCAGAATAGTGCCGCCAGACTTGTCTGCAGAACATCTAGACGTCAGCATGTCACTCCTCTGTTGCAGTCCCTCCACTGGCTCCCGGTTCAGAGTCGCATTGACTATAGGCTGGCTTCCATCTGTTTCTCTTCTGTCTCTGGTACTGGACCACAATATCTTTCTGACATTCTACACATCCCGTCAACTTCGTTCTTCTGCTGACACTCGTCTCTTCCGTGTTCCTTCTGTCAGAACAAAGTCCTTCGGTCGACGTTCTTTCTCCTTTCAGGGACCAACTGTCTGGAATACACTTCCCATCAATATCAGACACTTACCTTCAACTTCTTCCTTCAAGTCTGCTGTGAAGACACACTTTTTTCAACGATCATAATTCTTCCCCCACCAATCCGCTCCTCTCCACCCCCTTGTACTCAGTTTCCGTGAAATGATGAAGTGGCTGTCACATGGTGTGTGTGCGTGTGCGTGTGCGTGTGTGCGTGTGTGTGTGTGTGTGTGTGTGTGTGTGTGTGTGCGTGCGTGCGTGCGTGTGTTTCTGTATATATATATATATATGTGTGTGTGTTTTATGATTTGTGTTCTGAAAAGAAGAAAAGAAAATGTGCTGATTTACTTTTTCTCCCAATGGGGGAGATAGACAATGCCTATGCAAAGACAGCTGTTTCGTCTTCGTGAAAGACTCTTCAGTCTGCAAGTCGGCCTGAGAAGTTGTCCACAGTGAATGTTCAAGCTGAGCCAGAAGACTTTCTACAGAAGAAAGGTTGTCCTGTTAGCACCAGATTGAAAGTCCACAATAAAAGCAAACCAGCACTTAATTCAACAGAAATGGTAAACATCTTATGTAAAATAACAAAAATAATAATGTCCTAAAATTACAATCCCTCGAAGAGATTAGAAGAGATGGTATGCCATGTTGGTCGATCCAATGAAGGATTCAAAAAGGGATGATATATATATATATATATATATATATATATACACACATACACATACCAGGTACACACACATAGTCTATACCCATAGATCTATGTAAGAGTTCTTTTTTCCTTATTTTTCAGATTGGTCTTTTTTCTGACTGCATCTAAATTATGTAGACCTACTTTTTAAAACCTTACAACAGATGATTTATGCTACTGACAAAACATTACCATCTAGACTAGATCTACTTGCAGTAAAAACGTAGTGTAACTGGCAGGCAAAAAAGTGAGCGTGCCAACCCAATTATTTTGGTGTTGGATGATAGGCTATTCTCAAAATCCTGGTTGACGCTTCAGTCGAAATGACGTTTTTTGTTTGATATTTGCGCCACCCCCTCCAGTGTTGGTTAGTTGAGTCCATGGATGTTTGCCTGTCAACCAGTGCATATTAATTGATAACGTGGCTCTGACGGCGCGCACGCTGAATTGTGAGACTGTCTGACATATTGAAAAGATAGAAACGTGTAAACAACTCGCCGGCCTGCGTATCTAGGGTCGTTGTACTTGTAGACTAGTCATTGTAGCCACTCTAAAAGCAACACCGAGTGGATTTCGTTGTTGCATTATCAACTGTCATAATTATAAAGGCGTCAAGAAGAACAATGGAATTTCTTTCCATCGAGTTCCCAGTTAAAAGCCACGAACAACCAGCTGTCAAAGACGCCTTGACTCGAGAAGAAGAATGGCATGGACCATTAAGACGAACCATTAAGCTCCAAAAGAACCATTTGACAAGTGTTCACACAGAAAACCGTTCACTGAAGTAAATAAATGCACAATTGTGTGTGTGTGTGTGTGTGTGTGTGCGTGTGCGTGTGCGTGTGCGTGTGCGTGCGTGCGTGCGTGCGTGCGTGCGTGCGTGTGTGTGTGTGTGTGTAACTGTGCAGTTTTGTTTCTTTTTTAAGCTGCAGACAATTTTAGAACAACTGTTGTACCTCAATCTAAACTTGACGTCATTGGAACGCATTTGAACAAGTACAGGACTCTCGGCATATAACTTATCGACCCTTTTTTTAACCAGAAGGTGTTGGGGAATTGTGATGATGGTCAGCTTATCTGAGGAGAGTTTGAGTTTTAAGGGTCGAATTATCCGAAGTGTCGTTTTATCCGAGGTCTTCTTACAGAGATAAAGAAGGCTTGTGGACAGGACCAAGCCTTAGGGTCGATTAATCCGAAGTGTCGAATGATCCGAGGTCGACTTATGCGGAGTCGACTATACAACGAACTTCCCTTCACAAAGATAACACCAATCGCCAGCCAACGACTTCCACCAGTAGACTGCGTAGTCACCACTAATTCCTTTATTGACAACGTTAGATGAATACAGTCCACCAGTAGACTGTGTAGTCACAACTAATGCCTTTATTGACAACGTTAGATGACTGCAGTCCAGCAACATGTTACACTGCAGTGTTACTGTTGAAATATGTAGGCCTGTAATTCTAAACAAATAGATACCATCTTCTTAAAGACCCACCAGGTCACGTGTCAAAATCACGGGTTTCACGCGTTTCCCCTCTTACAGCTGGTAAGAAATGTTGTTTTGACCAGGTTTGACTCCCCAACAAATGTCCCCAAATTGAAACGAAACATCATTTCAAAGAGCAGCAGCCTCAGTTTGAAGTTGGGAACATTTGTATATGTATCACAGCTACCTAGAATAAAGTCAAGGGACTTAATCGTGGTGCTCAGTGTGTCTTTAAGCTGACACAAAAGACGTCTTCATAATCCAAGTCAAATTTGGTCCACTGAACTTTAGGTAGGCTTACGTCATAGTTTGGCTTACGCAATAACTTACTTGTGGTGCTGTTATGGCCAACGCTACCCACATGACCATCACCTTGGGAGATATAAAGTGTACACATATCATTTAACGTCAACCAAAACGCGTCCCATACTCACTCAACATGCATTCTTTATCCACATATTTTCTGTAAACGAAAAACTAACAAACAGTTTAATCCGTTTACTGCACTCAGCTGAGAGCTAAGGAAAGGCGTCATATCTCTGATGACAACAGTGTTCGCCATGAGGTGGGCTAGGGGCCATGTGGCAACGCTACAGTTGATATCTGGGGATCTTTAAAGGAAAGGCGTCATTTGGATGATGGCGACAGTGTTCGCCATGAGGTGGTCTAGGGGCCATGTGGCAACGCTACAGTTGATACCTGGGGATCTTTAAAGGAAAGGCGTCATATCTCTGATGACGACAGTGTTCGCCATGAGGTAGGCTAGGGGCCATGTGGCAACGCTACAGTTGATACCTGGAGATCTTTACAGGAAAGGCGTCATATATCTGATGACGACAGTGTTCGCCATGAGGTGGGCTAGGGGCCATGTGGCAACGCTACAGTTGATATCTGGGGATCTTTACAGGAAAGGCGTCATATATCTGATGACGACAGTGTTCGCCATGAGGTGGGCTAGTGGCCATGTGGCAACGATGCAGTTGATATCTGGGGATCTTTACAGGAAAGGCGTCATATAGCTGATGACGACAGTGTTCGCCATCAGGTGGGCTAGGGGCCATGTGGCAACGCTACAGTTGATACCTGGGGATCTTTGATTAAAAAAAAATAGTCCCCAACCTTCTGGAAGTTCTGTGCTTGTGCCAGTCAAGAAGAGTGCAGCGAAGGCTTTCAGTCGCGGAGCGAGGAGTGTGCGACTTTTACCATCTTGTTTTCTGGGGCCATACACTGTCACTTCTGCTGTGATTCCAACGGCTGTAATGATAAGACCAAGCCTGTGGACCTCTACCAGCCTTAGTAGAACAGAGAGAGAGAGAGAGAGAGAGAGAGAGAGAGAGAGAGAGAGAGAGAGAGAGAGAGAGAGAGAGAGAGAGAGAGAGAGAGAGAGAGAGAGAGACACAGAGAGAGAACAAACTCACACAACACCCACACACAGACACAGACACACACACACACACACACACACACACACACACACACACACACACACACACACACACACACACACACACACACACACACACACACACACACACACACACACACACACACACACACACACACACACACACACACACACACACACACACACACACACCAACATATGTTAAGACACATATAAATGAAACTTATGTAAATCATCTTAAAATATATACATATGGCTCTGTACTTGACAATCATTTATCAGGTGCTGCATTCGCCATTCCGTCGTTAAACGTAGATAAATCGTATCATATTGGAAATATTATTTTCTATATTTACTGCAGAACTTGTTGCTATTCATATGGCATTAAGTTATCTTCTTAGTTTTCCATTTTCTATATTTCAGATATTATTTTGTGTTAATTCCAAATCTGTCTTACAATCCTTAAAATATTCTCATACAAGAGTGAGAGGAGAACGTATGTCAGAAATTCACCATTTAATTATTTATTTTGTCTTTGCGTGGTTCTTCTATTGCCTTTTGTTGGATCCCATCACACTGCGAATTATCTGCAAATGAAAGGGTTGATCGGTTAGCAAAACATTTTGCAGCCACTGAACACGGTTGAGCAAAAATAGATATATTTTTATTTCTACATGAAAACTAAAGTCTTTTAGAAAAAGCATCCTGGGATTCTGTATCTAGAAAACAGAAACATCATTTTCAGCACACAAAAAAAAGTTCTTTAAAAAGCTAATAGATTATAAAACAGGACAAATTCTTCATCAAGGGTGGATTCTAAAAAGTGTAGTTTTTAGATTCAGGCTTGATGCATTGAAAACAAAATTCTGTAAAAATTGTGACTTGCATTTGTGGCCAGCATATTACACCATTTTATGTGATTTTTCTTTGTGAAAATATGAACAACTCTTTACCTGCTTGGTTGTTGGACACGAAGCCATCAATGACAGCCTATGAAGACATTATTTGTGATGAATCAAAGAATCTAGAAGTTGTTTGGGGAGTTATTAGGAGCCCAATTGGACCTTAGCTTTGATGTGCTTGTTATTTATTTTACTTTTCTTGTTTGGAGTTTAATATTGTTCATTTATGTCTTTAAAAAAAATGTTTAGATATAATTCTAATTTTAAGTATTTCACTGACATGTTACTAACATAGGGCCTATAATCATACATGTGTTCAGACCCACATACCCCTTACCCATCACACACATACATCATAATCATACACATACATCATAATCATACACATACATCATAATCATACACATACATCATAATCATACACATACATCATAATCATACACATACATCATAATCATACACATACATCATAATCATACACATACATGCTTTATTCTTCTTTTTTTCCACTGTAAGGTGGATAGACATTAAATTAAAGAACGAACGAAAACACACGCACACTCACGCACACGCACACGCACGCGCACACGCACGCACGCACGCACACGCACGCGCACGCACGCACGCACGCACGCACGCACGCACGCACGCACGCACACACGCACGCACACGCACACACACACACACACACACACACACACACACACACACACACACACACACACACACACACACACACACACACTACACCACGAGTGAGTCGATTCAGGCTTAGCCTCTTAGTTTTCATAGTAAGTTTTCGTTTGACATCACATGTTGTTATTCTGATTAGAGACTGAATTGAAAATGTCCCTACATCAGAAATTGTTAACCACACCATAAGAAAATGACATGCCAAATTCCATGCTTGTTTCTTGAAAATGCATACCACTAGAAGTTTATTTACTTATTACTATTTGCAATAAAATTTTCTTGGCATTGAAAGGGTTAAAGGCTGACTTTCAAATGTCCCTACGTCAGAATTTAACAAAGACATCATAAGAAATGATCATGGCAAATTTCATGCTCGTTATATGAAAATGCTCAATACTAGAATTTTTTGTGGAATTAAAATTCTGCTAAAAACATACATTTGGCATTGAAAGGGTTAATGGCTGAATTGAAGGTATCCCTCTGTCAGAAATGAATAAACGCACCGTAAGAAACCACCATGCCAAATGTTATGCTTGTTGCATAAAAATGCCCAACACTATATTGTTTTAATCAAATAACTGTTTGCGATTAAAATGCGCTTGGCACTGAAGGGATTAAGGCCTGAATTGCAAATGTCCCTACGTCAGAAATTGATAAACACACCATAAGAAACTATCGTACCAAATGTCATGCATATTACATGAAAAGACCCAACACTAGAATTATTTTTAATTATAACTGCCCGCGATCAATAGGTTCTTGGCACTGAAAGGGTTAAAGGCTGAATTGAAAATTTCCCTCCATCAGAAATCAATCAACATGCAATAAGAACCTATCATGCCAAATGTCATGCTTGCTTTATGAAAATGTATACCACTAGAATTTTTTTTTTTTGGTCCACCCAAAAAATACACTTGGTACTGAAAGGGTTAAAGACTAAATTCCAAATGTCCCTACGTCAGGAATTGATAAAACACACCATAAGATACCATCATACCAAATTTCATGCTTGTTGCTTGAAAATGCACAATTCTGCCTTTATCTCTTCCACTATTATGCGTATAAAGCTTTCTGAAACTGTGAACGCTGACTTAGCTAGAGAAAGTGATTGATTCTCAGTCATAAACGAATAAACCTTTCTTTAGATGGAATCAGAAATTCCATTCATTTTTGTTTTAAAAGTAAGCCTACTACGTACCCTCTTATCTGGTAAATCGTCAGAATTCTGCGACAAATCTTTGCCCTGCAAACTGATCCAGAAGATACCCTACTTATGAAACATGAAACATGAAACTTAATGTTCTAAATTTGCGATGTGATCACAAAAGACGAAAGCTATGTGTATTGTTATGGCATCCCCATCAAGCCGTAATATCAGAGCAGGTGTCTGTTGATCCAGTTTAAAACATTGTTCCGCTGCAGGATTTAGAGAACCAGAAGTGATTTTCGTCAGTTTGTACAATACTACTGGCCCTGTCATTGTTGACATTCTGCTCATTAATATAGTCCTTCAGCCAGCCCGTCAAATCAAGGGGGTCGGTACCACTCATAGTGGCAAGTGTTATCATATATTTTTGAAATCGTCTATGTCCCTAGATGTCAGAAAATCATGATAATGTTGTGAACGTGGCTACTTTCTGCCTGTTATCACGTGGTTTCTAACCCCACCCTAACGCGTCGAGAACGCGCACCGTGATCAAGCTCTGTTCTTCCAGAGCCTACTATTGAAGATAGAAAGACAATTATTGAACAAAAAAGATGTATAATAGCATGCTAAACAACGTTTGTTCTTATAAGTATATCAAATTAGTATTCGTTCATGAAACGTAGTGGCGCTCTGAGGATTTCACGACACATTCATACAAAATTCGTCACATTGTCTTTTGTCAAAGCTAATTCGTTAGATATAAGAAGACACGTTATGAAGTAAAGCAAAGCGCAAGGGACTGGTGAACAACTTTTATTCTCATGAAACTATCAAAATGTTGATCATTTCGGAAAAGCAATCACTTTCGTGAGTGTCATCAAAGATTATGCAACACGACAAAATCCTCAGTTCGTGTTCTGCTTTGTCTAAATGATGATCGGTGACTTCCACGAAGACGTTGGACAAGTGACATCCCAAGCTTTGCTGGATAACCCAGTTGTGCATCAGATACTTGACCTTTGGGATGAATATCTTCAACATCTGCGTCATGACAACGGGGATCTGTCAGCATTTTGGATGACCTATGTTGACAGTGAGCCGATACTACCTCACCACAGAATACAGAAGTGAATTCTTGACAAGGCTGAGAAACATGGTTCACTTGAGCAAGCATGGATTTGAGCATCCTGAACTTCAGAAAGGCTCTAGAACTCAAGAATACAGAAGTGAATTCTTGATGAACAAGCTGTTTGAGCAGTGCTGTTGTTGAGACGCTTACAAGCTGGGTCAATCCCTTTGAAGCCAATGTGGACCTCATCAGCATCTCCACTGGCGCTACTGCCCCATAAGATGTCGCTGAAGACAGTAGAGAGGCAGACGCAAAAGGAGAACATGCCTATGCAACATTCAAGACCGAGAGACTAGAATCAAATCCACCCACAAAGACGTTTCATGCCCAATGAAGAAATGTCAGATCAAAACATTTGCAACAGCCACCAAGAAGAAACAAACCAAAAGTATGGATGGTCGTTCTGTTATATTGAAAGCTGACAGAGCACTGTTTGGTCGCATGATCGTGATGGGGCAGTGCCGTGATATCAACATGAAAGACATGCTGTGCCATCCACTTGGGCCTCTTCCATGGTCTACAAAAAGCATTTATTTCACAGATCAACGCATTCTTTCTGTCGGAGTACCAAAAATACTTTAATGACAGCCAAAACGCGTGAATATGTGTGTGGTTATCAGAGAAGGTTGGTTTACAGTCATGTAAAAGTTTTACGTAAACCGACCACTCAGTTGCTGTTTTACAAAAGTAAGGAGTTTATTTATTGCCTCTGTCTCTAAAAAAAAAGTTCTCTCTCTCTCTCTCTCTCTCTCTCTCTCTCTCTCTCTCTCTCTCTCTCTCTCTCTCTCTCTCTCTCTCTCTCTCTCTCTCTCTCTCTCTCTCTCTCTCTCTTGCAGGTCACGCACGCACGCGCACGCACACGCACACACACGCACGCACACACACACACACACACACACACACACACACACACACACACACACACACACACACACACACACACACACACACACACACACACACACACACACACACACACACACACACACACACATGAAGCAGGTGTTTTACCTCTTGATGATCATCGCAAATTAGCGTATGCTAAGTACATTTTAAGGTGCTCTACATTTCACAATTCAAACCTAATGGAACTCGGAATAAGGTCTGACATCCGTTTTCCCAAACGTGCTAAACGCATTCGATCTATTAAAACCATACTAACATTTTCTTCTAAACAATTGACAAAATCAGGTGTATATCAAAAGAAGATTGCTGTGCGTTTTCCAGTAAGTCCCATTCCAAACTGGGAACTTTACAAGGCAAAATTTGATTATAACTACACAACTGTATCTAAAGCTGATAACATTAACATTCTTGCCTGTGATGCTAAATGTCATATAAACAATTTTTATTCCAATCATTTCAAAATCTTTACTGATGGCTCTCTATTAGGCATTAATGCAGGCTGTGGATTTGTCATCCCTACTTTAAAAATCGAAAAATCTTTTTATCTTGGTAAAGACCTCTCCATTTTCACAGTTGAGTTTTTTTTTTTTTTTTTTTTTTTTTTTTTTGATCGTTTAAAGGTTTTTTATTTTAACCAAATCTTAACGGGCTAATCAACAACAAGAAATACAATCATTAACCCGTGATGCCATTATCAATCTCGTTCTCGTGAGACTTTTTTTGTAACCCTTTCACCGCCAGCCATATTTCAGTCAAATATTTCCATGAAATTTACCTGGGTAGAGATCAAAACCCATCTTTTTTTTTTTCTTTTTCTTTTTTTTTTTAAACCCTCCACTGTCCCCGCCTTCTTTTGTTTTCCTTTTTTCTTTTTTTTTTTTTTTTTTTTCTGTCCCCGCCTTCGGGCTTGCAGCGTTCAGAACCAGGGCTCTGAATCTTTTGCCCTGGGGTGTGACCGCTTTCATACCCAGGGTCCTCCGTCACCATTGACTTGCTGACTCTGTCATTGCCGCTGTGACTTGACGTCACGACACCCCTGATTCCCCCAATTCCGCCCCCCTCACTGACCCTGTTATTCCCAAACGTCCTGCCCAGTCCGTATACCCTAGCGGCTTAATCAGCAGCGATGGTGACGGTGCGTCGGCAGTTCCCAGAGGTGCATGGCTGGCAGGCCAACGTCCACAGCTGACAACTACATCCCAGATCGCGTTTGGGGTCTTCAGCGTGAAGTGCGGCTGCTTCCCCAGTCCAGGGTTGGCAGGTGTTCAAAACCAACAACATCCAAGAGAGAGACCCAAGTGCCAGTGGGGTCTACAGCGTCGGACGGCTTCACCACTCCAGGGGCGCCAATTGGTTAATTGAAAAATGACGCTAATTGGTTAATAATTACGTTAGAATTGAAAAAGAGACATTATAGACTACGGAGAAGAAAAATAATAAAAATAAAAATGTCTACGGAGAAAAAAAAAGTGCTGAGATGGAAGTAGAACAGTTAAAGGAAGAGTTGGAAATGCTGAAAACACAGGTAGCAGCTAAGAATGTAGTTGTAATGAGAAGAGAGAAGACACTAGGGTCATTTACTGGTGATGGTAATTTACATGAGTGGATTGAGGAATGCAAAGTTGCCTTGGAGGATAGGAAGGGGCCTGAGGCTGTCAGTTTCATCTTGCAACATCTGGGTGGACAAGCAAAGAGAGAAGTTAAACTACATCGGGATTCTAGCTCCACAGTAAAGAATATTTTCCAGATTCTGACTGAGCATTTTGGCCTGATTGGTACATTCAATGAGGCAATCCAGACATTCTATGCTCGGAGACAGAGAGCGGGAGAAGACCTCAGAGAGTATTCTTATGACCTGAAGGAACAACTCGAAAGAATCACACGATTGAAGCCAGGTTGCTTTCCCAAACAAGACGAAGTTATGCATGATCAATTTATAGCAGGAATTAGAGAAACAACACTTAGAAGAGAACTCAAGGAGAAAGTGGCTGAGAGACCAGAAATACAGTTCATGGACATCAGAACAGTAGCCCTTAGATGGTCAGCAGATGTCCCAGCTTCCCCATCATTGAGAGAAGAGCCATTTAACTACAAAGTAGAGGCGGACAAGGAGCTTCGAGAGCTTAAGCTACTGGTTAAACAACAGCAAGAAACCACTGCCCAGCTGTTGAATGCAGCTCCGCAGCAGAGAGAGACAAGAACATGCTACAAATGTCATCAACAGGGACATATTGCAAGAGACTGCGAAATGAAAGAGGAAGTGTCAGGGGCACAACCCCAATCAGCCTTTCACCAGTCAAGAAGACAAGAGGGATTGCATTGGGGACATCGAGGACGAGGCAGAGGCAGTCATCGTGGTCGAGGATGGTCACGCGAGTTCGGAGGTCAAGATAATCAAACAGGGAAACAAGAGGAGACCTGTGTGGAGAGCCGCATGCAGGTGACTAAGGGTCAAGGCTCGATCAGCATTATAGGGAAGTGCCCTACAATCAGCATTGAAATTGATGGAGAAACGGTATCTTCGCTCATTGACACAGGTTCCATGGTGTCTACAATGACGGACAAGTTATTTCTAGAACATTTCAAAGATAGCCATGCATTGGAGGAATCATAGTACTCCTTGAAGGCAGCAAATGGGTTAGAGATCCCCTATGTTGGCTACATCTGCACCGACGTTACCATAGGAGGAGAAACCATCGAGGACATGGGCATCTTTGTGACGAAGACACCTTTGCATGCAGCCACAAAGACTCCAAAACATCCAGTTCTGTTGGGAATGAACATCTTAGATAAGTGCAGACTACTTGAATCCTTACTGGGAGACAATTCTGTCATGGTGAGCAAGATTCAAGCAGAAATCAAGAAATACAGGGGAACATCAAAATTTGCAAGAACAGCCGAAGAGAGAACACTGCTACCAGGAAATTCTGTCACGACCATCATGGTGGCAGCAGGAGTGAGGAAGTCTGAAGAACCCATTATGATCCAACACTTAGCTTGCCAGGAGCACCTCCCAAGAGGCCTCATGGTGATAGACACCATAGCAACCAAGATGAATGGTCTGTATCCGCTACAAGTAGCCAACTTGGGACAGAAAGACATCTGGCTGAACAAAGGCATCAGGGTAGGCTGCATACATGATACGGACGTGATGGTTGACTCAGAGTGGGAGAGCTGTATCCAAGAGACAGAATCCAGAGAGATTTTGTTTGCAAACAAGAGGTCAGTGTTAGAGAGGAAGGAAAAAAGGACATCAAGGGAAGCCCTCAAGACATCAAACTTCCAGAGGTTGACCTGACACGCTTTACACCAGAGCAAGCGGCAAAGGTGCAAAAGTTTCTGAAGGAACACGCCAACTGTTTTCCAAGAGAGGGGGAAATAGGCTTCTCAGACCTTGTGCAGCACAGCATACCCACAACGGATGAGGCCCCAGTGTCACAGCCATACAGAAGAATACCTCCACCCCAGCTTCTAGAAGTGAAAGCTCACCTTCATACCCTTCTGGAACAGGGAGTGATCAAACCAAGTCATAGTCCCTATGCATCACCAATCGTATTGGCTAGGAAGAAGGATGGTACATTGAGAATGTGCGTCGACTATAGACGTCTGAATGTCAAGACAGTACGTGACTCCTTCCCACTACCACGCATGGACCTAGCATCAGGATACAACCAGATAGCGGTACATGAAGCAGACAAACACAAGACTGCATTCATCACTCCATTCGGTTTGTATCAATACGAAAGGCTACCTTTTGGCTTAGCAGGAGCCCCCGCCACCTTTCAGCGCTTCATGCAACGGCTCTTCATGGACAGATTGTTTGAAATCCTCATCATTTATCTTGATGACCTTCTTGTTTACAGCGAGAGCTTTGAGGAACACCTGGAACACTTGGACTTTGTGTTCACTACCATCAGCAAACATGGACTGAAGCTCAAGCCGTCAAAGTGCCATTTGTTCAGGGAACAGGTTCCATATCTGGGCCATATCATTTCAGAAAAGGGTGTGGCAACAGACCCGGAGAAAGTTCAGGCAGTACAGGAGTGGCCAAGACCAGTCACAGTCAAGCAGTTGCAGACCTTTCTTGGTCTAGCAGGTTACTGTAGACGCTACATAGAGAGGTTTGCACACATAGCAGCGCCACTGTACGATGCCATGAAAGAGGAGAAGGAAACAGAAAAGAAGAAAAGCAAGAAGACTGTCAAGTTAAGGAAACAGCTAGTGTGGACTAGAGAATGTGAGATTGCTTTCGAGACTCTGCAAGAGCGACTGAATTCAGCACCAGTTCTGACCTTCGCAGATTTTGGAAAACCATTCATTCTGCATGTTGACGCCAGTAATGAAGGCTTAGGAGCTGTCTTGTCACAAGAGATAGAGGGGCAAGCTCGAGTGGTTGCCTATGCCAGTCGGCGCCTCAGACCAACGGAGAAGTGCATGCATAATTACTCTAGTCGCAAGCTCGAACTGCTCGCCTTGAAATGGGCTATTACAGAAAAGTTTAGGGAATACCTGCTTGGGTCCAGATTTGAGGTTTGGACTGACAATAACCCCCTTACACACATTGACAATGCGAAGCTCGGAGCTGTGGAACAGAGATGGGTCACAGACTTGGCTCCTTTTGATTTTGATCTAAAGTTTTGCAGAGGGAAAGACAACAGCAACGCAGATGCGCTGTCCAGAATGCCTTGGATTGACATCCAAAGATCAGTCGATGAAGCCATTGGAGCAACAACACTCCCAGAAGAGGTGAAAGAAAGGAGCAGGGAAGACCAGATAACTATCAAGACCCAGTTCATCGACATCTCAGGACATGGACCAGTGCAACCCGCAACACTGCGACATATGCAACAGGAAGACAGGGTGATCACCAGAGTGAAAGAGTATGTCACCAGAGGACAGAAGCCCACTCGCACAGAAAGACTGGAGGAAGGTCCAGAAACAAGAAAGATGTTGAAACAGTGGGATCGTTTGAGCATGAGAGAAGCTATCCTCTATTGGTCAGTCAAGTCTCCAGGTCAACAAGAGAGGTTCCAGTTGGTGCTACCAAAGAACAAAGGCAGGACTGTCTTGCAAGAGCTGCACGACAACATGGGGCACCAGGGTGTAGAAAGAACTACCCAGCTGATCAGAGAGCGCTACTTCTGCCTAGACATGACAACATAAATTCTTGATTACTGCAAGAACTGTCATCGTTGCAATATAGCCAAAGCACAAGTACCAGCGGACAGAGCTCCTCTGCAGCCAATCATTGCGACACGCCCCTTGGAGATTGTAGCCATGGATTTCACCATCTTGGAGCCAGCGTCAGACGGAAGAGAGAACATTCTCATCATCACTGACATGTTCACAAAATTTACAGTTGCAGTTCCCACCCGAAATCAGACTGCAGAAACAACAGCAAAAGTTTTAGTTCGAGAATGGTTTCAGAAGTTTGGGGTACCTCAGCGTCTCCATTCCAACCAGAGGCGGAACTTTGAATCAGCAGTCATTGCGGAACTTTGTAGAATGTATGGTGTTGACAAATCTAGAACTACACCGTACAGACCGCAAGGGAATGCACAAACAGAGCGCTTTAACAGGACCTTGCATGATCTACTGAGAACCTTGCCTGCAGATCAGAAGAGGCGATGGTCAGAACACCTGCAGCAAGTTGTATCGGTGTACAACGCGACTCCTCACGCCACAACTGGTTTTTCTCTGATCTTTCTCATGTTTGGGAGGCACCCACGACTTCCATTTGACTCCATGCATGAATCTGAATCACAAACACCAACAGCAGATTGGGTTGGCCAGCATCGTCGAAGTCTAGATTTAGCCTACCGACATGTACAGAGAAGAATTCAGGAACAGGCTGAGAAGAGAAAAGAGCGCTTTGACCGTCATGTGAAAGTTGATCCAGTACGAGTAGGTGAAAAGGTATTTTTGCGGAACAGACCTTTAGGAAGGAACAAGATCCAAAATAAGTGGAAAGAAGAAGAGTTTGATGTAACGGAAGTGAGAGACAGTGTTTATACAGTAGTTAGTACAGAGACTGGAGTGCAGAAGAGACTCCACAGGAATGAATTGAGAACTGTTCCAGCTCATCATGAAGATAGTAGCTCAAGCGGTGATCTGGCATCAGGCACATCAGATGAGGAAACTTGGATAGGCATTCTGCCTCAGCAACTAGTGCCAGAACAGAGACATGACGCAGAAGAGACAACGCGAAAACTACCATTGGCACAGGCTGCACCTCAGCAAAGTCGACCGCAACCAGTACCAAGGTGTTCTACCAGAGCTTCGGCAGGACAGCATAGCAATCCGCACCATGTGCCTAGATCTGTTGTACAGCACATAGCAGCAAACTCAGAACAGTGTAACGAAGAAAGTGACAGTGATGGCAGAGAAACAGAGACTGATAGAGATCCTCACTGCAATAGAGGTGGTAGAGATAGACATTACAGACAGCTAGTTCTCCATATGTTTGATCGAGTGATGGACAAAATGAAGTAAACATTTTCAGAAGTAGCCAGAGGAAACAATATTTAAATGTATAATAATTTTAAGGCTTTTATTTGGTGTGTGTTCACAAAGTATAGTTGGGAATCATAATTATGATGGGCCAGTAACTAATATTGATGTACGTTGAGTCGTGCGCTGGGCCACGTGGTGGACAATTTTTGGGCAAGCATTATATATGGCAAGTAAAGTCTACTCCAATATCATGGTGTATAGCTGAATTGGTGTGTGGTGTGTGCATATTCTCCTGGAGAAGGTATCTAGTCTCAAAGTAACCTCTCAAGTTGTTTTTAAGAAATGCTTGAGAGTTGCTAAGTTTTAGTCCTAGTGCAAAAGTCGATACTTTGCCTGGAGGGTTAAGGGACAGTTTTTTGCATTTGATGGATATAGTTTTTTCTAATTCAATCAATTTGCAGAAGGTATAACATGAGACTTATTAAGATAGCAGGAAAAGGAGTTCACATACTATTTTTGCATCCAGAGAAATGTGCAAATTCAGTTCCTTGTTTTGAAAAAAAACAAAAATCTGAATTTAAAAAAAAAATATTCTGTAGTGGTTTTGTTGTTGATGACCAAGCGATGCGTGATGAGCTGACTTGAATTCAGGCTTAAAATGATGGGCTGACTTTTTATGGTAACAAACTGAAATTCTTAATTTGACGAAGATGGGATAACAGATGATAACAAAAATGAAAAAACTTGTGCAATGGGTGAGAGTGTGACAAAATGGTGGAAAGATTGTGATGTAATCTGTGAATATGAAAAAAATATGGAAAAGATTCATATATAAGGATTTGCACATCTGATTAGAACTGGAGTAATTTTTAAAGGAAATTTTAATAATGGAAAATTATCATGGAACATGATTTTGTGGCTTGGATGGGTTACGGGAGAAGAGACTGACGTATTTCTCACAGCATGAAATGGTTCGGTAAGGGCATACTCCATAATAAGGTAACTTCTCCAGCCCTCAATAAACAATTAAATGGCATTGCATATTTGATGCACTATTGTGTGTGTTGAATATTATGTATAACAAAGTGGCAAATGTGCTGACTACCTCCTGAATTACCTATCATGATAATCTGAAGGAATATGTCATGCTAGAAGGCTGGTCAAATGGTATTGATGGGATTTGTCGTAACTGATTTGTGTATGATCAGTTGTCAATTTTTGAAACATTCAGTAACTTAATGTGGGTTAATTAATTATTTTGAATTAATTTTCTAAACAAGAATCTTGTACAGTTTTTGGGTTAATGTTATTCTAAATTATTGGATACAATTCAAGTTTTTCTATTCCTTTTGGGGTTAATGTAATCCTAAGTTTTTTGGATATAATTCAAAATAATTTATTTTGAATTAATTTTTTAAACAAGAATTTTGTACAGTTTTTGGATTAATGTTTTTCTAGATTATTGGATACAATTCAAGTTTTTCAATTCCTAAGTTTTTTTAATATAATTCAAGTTTCGAGTTGGGTTTTTGGCAATGGATTTTCCCATCTTTATTACCGAAGCATGGATTTTGTGATGAAAATTGGCATGCCAAGTGGATTATGTTCATGTATGACCCATTGGTTGAATGACTGGTTGGAATTGTATATATTCATTCTAACTTATAGATTGTCCAACGTCGGGTTGCCGTTGCAAATCAAGGGGGGTGTATGTGAGAGAGCGAAGTGAGAATGCTGAGAATGTCGTGCATGTGCGAGTGAATGAATTTGGAATGATGGGAATGAACTCTGAGCGATCAGAAGTGTAATTGTGGAGAGTGTGCGTGAGAAAGCTCAGTCAGGCCCCGACTCCCAACACAGAAAGCCAGATTGATGTGATCTAATTGCGAATAAAGAGCAAAGCCGTCTGTCTCTTGGTCTTCGTGTGAATTGCCCTCAACAACGCTACACTTGCTTAGAAACCTTTTTATTCAAGGTTTCCCTTTCACCTTTCAATAGCAAGAAAGCGCTTTGTTGTAAAACATTAGTATTAACAATATTTATTTTACGTCAAACTTAACTTTTGACGAAGCATCATACCAACGTCAGACACTTGTCGCCTGCTACCACGCTACCACGCTAGCCAGCCACAGTGCGCGTGCACTGGCCGACAAGTCGCCCTTCTAACAAAGTTGTGTTTCTTTGTCAACAATGAATGCTAATTATATTCTTACTGTGTCATCTAATCTAGTGACATAGTACATCAATATAAAGCTCTCATTGCCTTCTTTTAATTAGTACTAACTGATCAATACTAAGTATTATAGTTGTAGAGTTATTATTTTTTGTAGATGCTAGAACCCATTAAATAGGCTCTCAAAATAGCCAGTTTTTGCCTATTTTAATAGTCATAGTTTTATAACTTCTATTTCCATTTGTATCAGATTGTAGCTGGGTTTGCGCCCTTTATTCTGATATGTTTCATGTGTTGCTTGGTTAAACCATTGCAGAGATATATTGTGTTATTCAACTGCCAACAAACACAGATTTGCTTAAAAACACGAGTAGCAGAACCGATTCAATCATGTGACGTAGGCTTGGCAGCTGTCGCTGACCTATATCATTCAAATTTGAACGCGGATGGTCAGTGTGAGCGTCAGTTGACTAGTAGAGTTTACTCGTCCAGTTAGTAACCTAGTTACCTAAATCACGACTCGCAAGATTAGAGCAAGGGAGATTACTCTACATCCCCCTTTCTCATGTCTTTGACATTAATTTTTTGTTTTTTAGATTAAACTTTAACAAAATTTAACATCAACAGTTCAGAGTGTACAGCTCTTTCAAACTCAAAGATCAAGTCTTTGGGGTGCTTGCACCTTCCTTCCTGACTTTGTGTACACAGGCTTTCGACCAGTCTGTTCAACAGGCATGTTGTCAGGTGGTAGGTTTCCTGGCCCCTCAGCTGGTTGATGGACTGTTGTGGTTGCCCTTTCTTCAGCAGGCTCTTCATATCTTGCTTCATCGCGAGTCTCCAGCTTCTGCTTCGGAAGTGTTGAGGACGCTTTCGGCATTGTGGCTTGAGCTGACGTCTGGTTCTCACTTATTCAGCGAAGTTGATTGCAGTTTCTGCGTTGAGTACCTCTGTCAGTCTGAATAACAACAGACCGAGGTGAAGCGTTTTCAATCACCACTGCTTCTTTGGTTGTCGGAGTCTTCACCCACACAGGTTGTCCTTTTGCTAGTTGTGGGACTTCTTTTGCTCAGTGTCGAAGATCATGGTAGTACTTCTGCTTATTTCTGAAGTGTTCATCCTTCTTCTTGAATTCTTCAACTTCTGGTTTGAAGGGAATATGTTGACTCGGGATTGTAGGCACACAGTTTCTGAGTTTTCGGCTCATCATCAGTTCTGCCGGACTGTAGCCATGTTGAAGTGGAGTTGTACGGTAGATGAGAAGGGCAATGTAAGGGTCAGTGGACTTCTTCAGGAGATTTGTCATTGTCTGAACAGCCCTTTCTGCTTCACCGTTTCCTTGAGGATGATAGGGACTACTGGTAAGGTGAGTGAAACAGTAGTCCTGGGATAATGTCAGGAATTATCGAGAGCTGAACTGTGGACCATTGTCAGATAGGACTACCTCTGGAATTCCGAATCTTGCAAAGATGGATTTGCAGTGCTCCATGACAGCTACTGATGTAGTCTGTTTCAAGTGTACAGTCTCTATCCAACGGGAGTAGTAGTCTACTACTATGAGGTAAGATTGTCCATTCAGTTTAAACAAGTTCATGGCAACTTTCTGCCACGGGTAGTCTGGAGACTTGGTCGGCTGCAGAGGTTCTGGTGGGAGTTTTCTTTCTTTCTCACACGTTGCACAGGCACCAACGACTTCTTCAATTTTCTTTGAGAGTCCTGGCCACCAGACGCAAATTCGGGCATTTGACCACACCTTGATGACCTTGATGAAGTCTCTGCAAGATTTCTTCTTGCAGCTCAGCTGGAATCACAAGACGGCTCTGGAACAGCAGAAGACCTTGCTGAACTGTCAAATCTTGGCGAGCAAACCAGTATTGTCGCAGATTTACGTCCTTTTTCGCTGCTTCCGGCCAGTGATCTAACTTACAAAAGTTCATGACTTGGCTGCAGATTTTGTCGGAGCATTGCTTCTGTCGAATCTCTTCCAGCCTTGCATCACTTGCGGGAAAGCTGTCAATGACTGCACAGACGAAAGCGTTTGTCTCGTCTTCCATTAAGTGTTCCTGATCAGCAGGTGCACTCCCAGGAGCCCTTGACAAAGTGTCTGCCGTCATCAAGTTTTTCCCTGCAGTGTATACGATGTCGTAGGAAAATCGCATCAGGCGCATGCGGAGCCTCTGAATCCTTGGAGTCAGTTCATCCAGCAGCTTGGTTTTCAACAGTGCCAACAGTGGTTTGTGGTCTGTCTCAATTGTGAATGTTGACAGTCCAAGCAGGTAGTCTTGACATTTTTCACAGTTCCAAGTC
>JAGGCT020003029.1:15000-25528 GCA_017654935.2 Phymorhynchus buccinoides | reverse complement strand
CCAGTCACAATTAAATGCAAGCGGTTGTTGGCATGTATATTTTCGGTTGGAACCACAAGCTATGTGTTTGTATGTAACATCCCCATCCTGGCACTGTGTAAAAGAGTAGTGTGTGTCTATCAGTGATTCTAGAGCACTGGATACTGATAGTCTGTTTGAGTGATGGTCTATAGTAAAGTTTGTCCTTATTTCACATATGGCCCCACGAGGATCGCTAGCACCTTTCCCAGAAAGTTCAACTGTCATTGTTTGAAAGCAAACTGGAAGAACACGGTCCTTGTAATAAACATTTGTCATCATGGGTCTCTTAAAGTAATGAAAAAACACCGTTCTGTCAGCACCATGTGCTGTAAATGTATACATAACAGGCAATGAAGAATGAATTAAAATGATGCCTGTGTAAAACTGTATAGATCTCCAGAATCGACCTGACTTGTTCACCATAACTTCATAAGGGTCATAGACACATGAAGGAAAACTGGCAAACCCTCCCAGTTGTTGACAATACTCGTCACTTTCATTTTGTCTGTGCAGAGACATGGCGAACTTGTAACATCGTCCACACATGGCCACCAGTCCCTGACACTCAGCACTGCTGAACGGACAGTGTTGGTGTTCATCTCGTGCATCGTCACACTCTGTCCACAGGTTACAGGTCAAATGATGCTGGAAGCTGGGGTAGTTCTGCACTGAGCAGTTCCACACGAACTGTGACTGTCTTTGTGGTTTATCATTTTGAGAGAAAAACGAAAAGAAAAACTGGAAACGTTGGTTGACATCTGAATGTGCTTTGCCCATGATATTTGATGCATCATTGCCTTTGTAATCGTTGGCAGCTTTGAGAAAGAATGTGTCATGTCCGGCATAGTGCATATGAGCTGCATCGGATGGAACTTCTTCGTGACTCCAGATTCTCGTGGCTTGATGTGGGATGCTGAAGGAACTGTTATAGCGGTACAGTTGCACACAGTGATCAGTCACTAGCCTTTTAAAACTGATCATGAGAAAATGGTCCACTGGTACAGGTATGTGCTGTGAAAGATGTTCCTTGTCCAGTACACTTCTGTTTCCCATGGTGATGTAGCCAGAGGACTGGGACGTCATGACAAGGACCAGGCCATGACCTAAAGGGATTAATCCGGTATCCAACAATGCCTCTCAGGCATAAGACACGGGGGGGGGGGGGGGGGGGGGGGGGGGGTTTTTACGTCATCTTCAGAAGAACATGGTTATGTCAAAACTTCTAACCCCGAATATGCGCAATCAGCGTAAATTCTGTTGAGGGAATGGGAGGGGGGGGGGATTAAATTCGCATAAAATTACGTAATTGCTTACAAAACTTGCAATGGCTGTTTCTTGAAGTCTCTCATCCCCATATTTTTGTTTTTACCGTTGTTAAGTCCAGAAGCCGGAAACCATAAGTTTCGGCACTCAAAAACCTGGAAGCGCCAAGTTTTAGCACACCAGAAACCGGATTTCTGGATGTCCCGAAAAATGAGCACCCCTGCATTTGTCATGCCTGGTGCCTGGTAAGCTTTTGACGTTGACTAATCGTGGAATGGCCGAATAAAAGGCAAGGCGGGACAAGTGCTACCCAACAGTGACCTGATTCACACCGTATAGTGTATTACTCATCACACATATAATTATTTGGACCGCTTTATTTAGCCCATTAATGCCCATGCACTCAGGGAGGATGCATTTACAATCACTGACCTACAGAAAAGTAATGATACAGTTTCAAAAGTAAAATCATTTACACATGTTCTGGAGTCACTGACATACCTTAGCTATTGCTTTCATTTATCTGATGATTACAGCATTGTTTTATAAAAGGAATATGACTAATATGTTGAATTCATAAAATCGGTCTAAGAATTTCAGGTTTCAAAATAGGTATTTTCTCCTAATGCTTATAGAATATGTATCTAGCTTGCTATTGTGTATGCAAATCAACCAATATGTAGCTTTTAGGAAATTAGAAAATGTTCCATGAAACCTTTCTTGAAAAATATTTGCACCCCTGTGTAATCCACATGTGGCGGTTGGCTGACCCCATGAGTTATATTGTGCAATATGATCTTTGTGTTGGTGCTCACATTTCATGTGAATATAGTTTGGTAGGACAGGGTGGCACTGCAGTCTATTTCAGCTTGTCTGGGAGTCTGAAAGGCCTATTTTTCAATATTTTCGGCAAAACTTAGTGTTCCAGCAGTATTGATAGGCCTGTACAGCATCTCTCCTAGCTCTTCGAATTAGAGATGACTTTGCAGAACAGGAGAGGACAATGGACTGATTGTGCACTAAAAGTACTACAAGCCAATTTTGGTTCCAAGTGATGCACTAGTGTGTGTAGAATCTCTGCGTGAAAAATCCTCCCAAATCCCCTTGGGGTTTCCGAGTTATGGCGTCACTGTTTCTATTTTTATCATGTGAACAAACTATTATACTAGACAGTCCTCTTTTGATAGTGCAGGCTATTTATTTGTTGCATATCATACATTAGGGTGTGCATAATATTTATGTAAAGATTTTTTTTTAAAATACCTAGGGAATTCCGAGTTTTGACGTCACTATTTCTATTTTTAAACTGCAAAGTCCATATCACATGAAACATTATAAAGAACATAAAATGTGATATATTATGATAATTTGAAGTCATGCGCCATGCATGGAATGCATTAAGAAATGTAGAATCTTTCTGTGAAAATTCTCTAAATTTTCCCCATGGGGTTTCCTACTTATGACGTCATCAATTCTATTTTTAGACCGAACACTCCTTATCACGTGAACAAATTATTATACTATACAGTTTGATACTACAGGCTAATGTTTGTTCCACATCATGCATTCGGGTGTCTAGAATCTTTATGGGAAAAAATCATGGAAAATCCACTTGGGTTTTCCATGTTATGACGTCATTATTTCTATTGTTAGACTGCAAAATCCATGTCAGATGAAAAATTATAAACAACAAAAAACGTAATCAGTGTTGATAAATTCAAGCCAATACGTATGCCTATGATGCTTTAAGATGTGAAGAATCTTTTTTTTGAAATTTCCCAAAATGTTCGCATTGGGGTTTCCTACTTATGGCCTCATCAATGCTATTTTTAGATGGAAAACCCTTTAAATTATCATGTGAACAAATCATTATACTACACAGTCCACGTTCCCTACTACAGGCTCCTTTTTGGTGCATATCATACACTAGGATGTGACAAATCTTTGTGTGAAAAATCCCAGAAAATCTGCTTGGGGTTTCCCTGTTATGACGTCATTAATTCTACTGTTTGTAGACTCAGAACTGCAAATTACATACATTTTTTTAAACACTGGCCCCTTGTAATTATTAGCTGCCAATGTTTATGCATGTGCTGCATTGTGATGTGTAGAATCTTTCTGTTAAATGTTCAGGAGTTTTATCATGCTGTTTCCCAGAAATGGCGTCATTATTTCTGTTTTTAGACTACAAACTCTATGTCAAACAATATTATACAAAACTGATCTGTTTTCGTCACTAGATACTAACGTTTATTGCATATAATGCATAAGGATGTGTACAATCTATGTGTGAAAAATGCAATACTTTCCCTATCATCTTGGACCCTGTCTCTTCCTCGCTTACATAAATGACCTGCCAGAGCAAGTGACCTCACCAACACGACTGTTTGCGGACGACACATCATTCTAAAAGAAACCATCACTTCCAAACAGGACCAAAGACAGCTGCAACAGGATCTCCAACACCTGGTAGACTGGGAAGGAAATTGGGATATGGAATTCCATCCCAAAAAGTGTATTGTCCTACCTGTGTCAAGGAGTAGAACACCACTCGTGCATGGCCACACCCTGGACACAGTGAGTTCAGTGAAGTATCTTGGTATCACCATTCTATTAGACCTGAATGTTAACCCCAAGCTCATTCTCTGGATAACCAATTTCAGGCGCAATAGAACTCAGTCTGTCCGCTTTCAATCTGCAATCTCCTCAGAACGTTCCACTTCTACAGGTGCTCACCAAGGTACAGTTGTGTCCCCAGTTCTTTTTACATTGTACACAAATGATTGTAGAGGCACTGAAGAAACACCTGTCATTAAATACTCAGATGATTCTGCCATCGAAGATTTGTCAAACTGTGATTCTGTGTACTTCAGTGAAGTCCAAATGTTTTGATCATGGTGCAAAGATAATTATCTGGATTTACATGTTGTTAAAACAAAAGAACTGCTTGTAGATTTTCGTATAAACCCAGTGCCAGTGCCACATTTGGAAATTGATGGTGAAACGGTTGACGGAATTGATGAGTACAAATACCTAGGCAGTTTTAGACAAGAAATTTACTTTTGATAAACACATTGAGCATATACATAGGAAGAGTCAGTCAAGGATCTTTTGTTTACAGAGGCTAAGGAATATTGGTGTCTGTTCAGATATTCTTCAAAATACTACCGATGTTGCATTGAATCTGTTCTTACTGTGTCATTTATGTGTTGGAATGGAAGCCTGAGTATAAGAAGTAAGCATGTGTTGAGTGATATGGTGAATGTGTGCAGTAAGGTTGTGGGTGCAAGGCAGAGTGGTCTGCAAGAGTTGTATGACAGACAAGTAGTCAAGAAAGCAAAGAAATCCTTAATGATAACAGTCATGTTCTGGCAAAATAATATGAGGCATTACCATCGGGCCGTCGATATAGAACTCTAAAACTGAAAATAAGAGCACAGAAAACTTTCTTACCAAGATCAATTCATCTGTTGAACTCTTAATGTACTGCATCGAGTGACTGTTTTGCTGAGCAGCTTGTCCATCTCCTTGGGATTGTATTTGTGCAAGCCTATTTGTAGTCCCTTTCTTCTGCAATAGAGTACTGCTGTGTATGTCCTTGACTAAATTATCTGTGTAGAGATCGTGTAGGTACTATTATTGCTGCATTGATAAGCGTTATTCTTGCCTCGCTTTTCAACTGATTATGTCTCCATTTAAAATGTATTTAAAATGTGTTTTAAAAATGCGTTCTGCTTTTGCTGGACTATTTGTTCGTATTTGTCTAGTTTGTTTATTACAATATTGCAGTGTTATTAGTTATTAGTTTATATTCTTTAATTGTTGTTGATAAATGTGTTTATTGTTGTTTTTCTTATGTGCACCTGGCTGCAATTTCTCTGTTATGAGATAATAAAGATGATTTGGATTTGGATCCAGAAGGACATCAGCTGGGACTTGCATGTTGAGGCCATAACATCAAAGGCAAATAGAATGCTGGGCTTTCTACGACGAAATCTGAAGATCTGCTCATCAGAACTTTGTCAGACCCCTGCGTAAATATGCCAGTTCTGTGTGGAACCCCCACACTCAGAGGAACGTGGACAAAATCGAAGCTGTACAGAGAAAGGCGGCTCGCTTCGTGTTAAACTGCTACCTGCTTATAAGAAACTCGCTTATAAGAAAACTCGCTTATAATCAAGCAATGATTTCCCCCGGCCGATCTCCTTCTTTCTTATGTATTATCAAAACTCGGATATAAGAAAACCGCTTATAAGAAAACTCGGTTATAACCAAGCAAATTCGTTATCCCATCCGCGATGGGAAACTCGGATATAAGAAAATGATTTCATACAAGGGAGTTGGTTTGCTGTTCATTTTCTTATAAACGAGTTTTATTTTCTTATAAGCGATTGTTTTTAATTAGGGCATGAACTGAAAGGATATTCCAAAAAATGCAGTTGTTTCCAAAACAAAGAGGAACATTTACGTCAGAGCAGCTACGTCACAGACACTCTAACTGTGTCATCTCAACCACTTTTGTCGACCAATCACTTTTATTGACACTTTTCAACCACCTTTGTCGACACGTACGGCACTGATTTGTGTTGACCCAGCCAATTCCATTGATATGTTTTAACCACTTTTGTTGACACTTACGAATCTACTTTTGTTGACCCAACCATTTCTACTTTTGTCGACACTTAGGAAACTAGTTTTAGTTGACCCAATCATTTCTACTTTTCTTGATCCAATCATTTCTATTGACATTTTTCAACCACTTTTGTGCACTCTTACGAAACTACTTTTGTTGACCCAACCATTTCTACTTTTGTCGACACTTACAAAACTACTTTTAGTTGACCGAATCATTTCTATTGACACCTTTCAACCACTTTTGTCGACACTTACGAAACTATTTTGTGTTGATCCAACCATTTCTACTTTTGTTGACCCAAGCATTTCTTATTAATGTCACCCACTTTCGTCGCCCGTCGACAGAAGAGATCGCATTATTCGAAAAAACGTGGGTTTCAAAAGAGGTCGACAATAATGGTTAGGTTCGACAAAAGTGGTTGTTCGACAAAAGTGGTCGACAATAATGGTTAGGTTCGACAAAAGTGGTTGTTCGACAAAAGTGGTCGACAATAATGGTTATAGGTTGGACAAAAGTGGCTGATCCACAAAAGGGCGCATTAACGCACGCCATGTTATTATATACCTTGCTTCAATTCAGTCTGCTCTACTGGTAGTACATTGAAAGCTTGGTCCTTGTGTTTTCCAGCTTTCCAACTGATTAGGAGGAGAAAGAAACATGAGAGATGGGGGGGGGGGGGGGGTGATTTATTGTTGAGAGGCGATAAATAACGAGGACGATAAATCACGAAGAGAGAGAGAGAGAGAGAGAGAGAGAGAGAGAGAGAGAGAGAGAGAGAGAGAGAGAGAGAGAGAGAGAGAGAGAGAGAGAGAGAGAGAGAGAGAGAGAGAGCATGCATGCGTGCCTTCGTGTGTGAGTCAGTGACAGCGTGCTTGCTTGTGTGTGTGTGAGGCAGGGGCGGGAGTCTGTGCGTGCTCGTGTGTGTGTGTGTGTGTGCGCGCGCGCGTGCGCGTGTGTGCGCGTGTGTGTGTGTGTGTGTGTACACATGCACACAAGTGTTTGTATGTGTTTTATGCATCTATATTAGGCCTATGCTTTTCTGAATGTAACTGTGATCTTACGTCTCTCTCTCTCTCTCTCTCTCTCTCTCTCTCTCTCTCTCTCTCTCTCTCTCTCTCTCTCTCTCTCTCTCTCTCTCTCTCTCTCTCTCTTCTCTCTCTCATCTCTCTCTCTCTCTCTCTCTCTCTCTTTGCCACAGGTACAACAAGTGTCGGTTTGTGTTTATCTATGTACTAGCTTCTTTGCTTTACATTTAATATTTTTGTCTTTCTCGGATATGATTGATTTAGTTGTCTTTGTGGCTACTGGCTATATAAGTATAATTATTATGTCAGCGACGAGTTCGTGTTGAAACGCTATGAATTTCTGCTTTAGTATTATTTACCATGGCTATGCTTGATTGATAAATAATATTATTTTGCATGCTTGTACTCGCTCATCGAAATGGGCCTGTGGCCTACTCAATTAAGCAATCCAGTTGAAACTCTATGAATTTCTCTCTCTCTTATCTCTCATCTCTATGCTTGATTGATCTCTCTTGCATCTCTCATCGAAATGGGCCTGTGGCCTCTCTCTCCAGATCTCTCTCTCTCTCTCTCTCTCTCTCTCTCTCTCTCTCTCTCTCTCTCTCTCTCTCTCTCTCTCTCTCTCTCTCTCTCTCTCTCTCTCTCTCTCTCTCTCTCTCTCTTTTCTTAGAGGAATAGCTATACGTTTTACGGTTTACCTGTCTGAAAAACAAATATTTTATTCTTAATTTGGATATCATCTCAGTAGTTGGCCGCCTCTAGTCATGTCTATTAGGTTTTTAAATTAAAATTTCAGAACATTATTTTCTTCATTTTACATAAGATTTTTACTATTATTGGTTTAAGTGTGCCCACACCCCTTCCTCACCCTGTGCCCCCCCCCCCTCCCAAAAAAAAAAGGGTAGGCGCTGCATTTGCGGCGACGCGCTCTCCGGTGGAGAGCAGCCTGAATTTCACAGAGATAAGTCTCTGTGACTAGAATATAACAAATAACAAAAAAGAAAGCAGGCCAGTGTAGAGCCTGTAATTCCCTTTCGATACAATGTTCTGAAAATTTGAAGGCGAATAATTTTGTTAAAGTTCCTTTCAATTTAGGTTAGGTTAGGTACATTATAATCACAGAGGCGTCTCTGTGAAATTCGGGTTGCTCCCACCTGGAGAGCGCGTCGCAGCCAGAGGCGCGCCACCCATTTTTTAATATATTTTTTTGCATGCGATTTTTGTGTGACTGATGAGGAAGGAAGGGAGGGGGTACATTTTGACCAAATGACAACTTGTTCGTTGCCACTGGGATTAACGTGTGCTAAGTGCATGAGCGCACGGGACCTCGGTTTATCGTCTCATCAAAAAGACTCCACGTTCAGACCGCAAGGCCTAGTGCAAAGTGAGAGGAAAAATCCCCTGTACCCAGGTTCGAACTCGGGTTTACTTGACACGAAGCGAACGCGCTACCACTGTGCCACTCTACACTAGAGGATCACACACGCTGTTCTGCGCTGTTTCCCTTGTTAAAGTAACACAAAAACATCGCAGACTTTATAAGATCGTGAAGGGATACAGCAGATAGCTCATCCGTACTTCAGGCAATAAAATGACTGGAAAGTGACTGTAACTAGACGTGTCATGTTTTCACTTGCTAAGTTTTTGATAGATTAATGGGGTTTTAATAAAAGTATTTTGTAAGATTTAACGTGGTGACAGCCCTGACTTGGCCTTAGATGTCGACGGGGCTCTAATTAAAATTTTAATCTTAATCTTAAAGTGACTGTAAAGAAGGATGTTTGCCGGGACCAGCCTTTTTGCTTCGTTATATCCGATATTCGTTACAACCGACCTTGTTATAAACGTCATCGACTGTATACGAGTGTGGATGGAAGCAAAACCCAAAAAGCTAAGCGCGCACGCGCACACACACACATACACACACACGCACACACGCACACACACACACACACACACACACACACACACACGCACACGCACGCACACACACGCACGCACACACACACACACACACACACACACACACACACACACACACACACACACACACACACACACACACACACACACACACACACACACACACACACACACACACACACACACACACACACACACACACACACACGTGTGTTTGTTCTTGATGGCTCTTGTAAAAAAAAAAAACGTGAGCATCGGCACTGCAATCACAAGTGTGTGCGTAAAAATGTGATTTTGATTTTTTTTTAAATTCATTTTCTTTTTTTCTTTTCCCCCCCTCTTGAACTATGTCAATTCATACTGATAAACCACAGACTTTCGACAATGATGAACAATTGAATAGTAAAAAGCTCATTCACACAGCAGATCCCATTCAGGAACGTTTTTGGTGCAAAGATGAGGAACTATGCGTTTGGCGAAATGCACTGATTTATCGCTACCTAGGTATCTCTGAAAGCTCCATCAAATTAGAAGTGACTGACGCTCTACTTTAAGAATTTTGAAAACTCGGGGACCCTACTCTGTCAGGGCAGAGACTGCTCTCTGTGGGACTCTGAAGAGTGTGAGAATCTAAAGCACCACGTGTCTAAGTTCCTCCAGGACAAGGATGTCAACAGTCTGACATTGTCCCTTCTCCAAGTGCCCCTGGTCTTCATCCAACAACTTGGTCCTGTCCCTCTGACTACCCCCACTATGGACACCTACTGTGCCCAAACAGCTTTCTGTGAAGAACCAGGCATCCTTGATGACACACCACCCTCCATTGTAGACCCTGCCTGTGGAACAGCAGCAGCAGCATTACTAGCAGCAGCAGCCCTCCACGACGAAACAGACATCCCTGAAGACCCCCCTCCCCCATTACAGACCCCACATGTGCAACAGCAGCAGCAGTTGTCCTCCAGGGTGTGTCAGGCCTCTTCAGTGAGCCCCCCACCCCTACTATTGACCCTGCACATGGAACAGCAGAAGGAGCAGCCCTCCACGAAGAACGAGACAACCTGGGAGATAGTCCCACCCCCGCTGTGGACCCCACTTGTAAAACAGCAACAGCAGCAGTCTCCCAGAAAGTGCCTGGCCTCCTCGTTCAAGCCCCCACCCCCACTACCGACCCCACCCATGAAAGAACATCAGGAACAGCGCTCCAAGAAGAGGAAGATCTCGGCGATGTCACTGACATCCTCGCAGAACAGGAGACACTATCCCCTGATTCGGGTGAGCCGGCCCTCCACCGTCAGAAACCTATCTGACACTACCCTCAGAGCACACACCTCAGCCTTTTCTTGTTTTACGTCCTCTTTGACTAAAAAAAAGCCCATATGGGACATTATTTCAAGACTTTTGTGTAAAAAAGAGAGAAACAATAGATAAAATTGAAGTTAAGATAGATTGGACGAAACTGTGATAAGAAATTTTAACGAAAAATTGTAGGTGTTATTTTTATTTCGCCAAGAAGTCTTAATCTTGTGCTATGCCTCCGATGTTAATGTGAGTTGAGCGATATCTCCCTCCGGGTTAAAATTTTCAGGGCCACAAGTTAAAATAATAACATATAGATACAAATCAAAAGTAGGCCTTTTGTTTGTTAAAATATTTACATATA
>JAGGCT020000302.1:0-29567 GCA_017654935.2 Phymorhynchus buccinoides | reverse complement strand
ATTTCGACCATAACCAACTCAAAGAAGGGCATTTATTTTCGACGTTTCCATTTGTGTGTGTTTGTGGGATTATTTTTTCTTCTTCTCGTAAATTGTTTCTTTAATTCAAGCTGTCTTTGCTTTAAAAAGAGAGTTGTCAATCATCTTTGCACGTTTACAACAAAAAAGTTGTGAAGGTTAATTATGTCTTTATTGCTAAATACAAAAGATTATTTTAATTGTTGGTGTGTGTTTGTGTGTGTGTGGGGTGGGTGCATGTGTGTGCGTGCGTGTGTGTGTGTGTGTGGTGTGTGTGTGGGTGCGTTCGTTGTGTGTGTGTGTGTGTGTGTGTGTGTGTGTGTGTGCGTGCGTGTGTGTGTGCGCGCGCCCCCCCCCCCCCCCAACTCTGCCCCTCTCTCCTCCCCTCACCTCTTCACATTCTGAGGGCCTGAGGCGCTGTCTGCCCGACAAAAGGCCTAGCAGAACTGCCCTCTCCAAAGACCGTCCTCACCTCTTTATGTTACCCGAGACGTAAAAGAAGGTCTCTCTCTCTCTCTCTCTCTCTCTCTCTCTCTCTCTCTCTCTCTCTCACTCTCTCTCTCTCTCTCTCTCTCTCTCTCTCTCTCTCTCTCTCTCTCTGGCATGGAGGGGGGATCGAACGGGGGTAACTGAAGCCATGGAGACAGATCATTCAAAAACACTTGTGTATTTTAATTGGCTAAAATGATCCCATCTTCATAGTGATTAATAACGAATACACCTTCTGAAATAGAATTGTGGGCTTGCTTTTTGTTGGTATGTGGGAGGGGGAATGAATGAAAGTTTTGAAAATGTAGATTTTACGTCCTCTGGCATTCAATTGACAGCTTGGGACATTCACAGTAAATACAAGTTCAGATGGCTGGGAACATTACTGGAGGCTGCCCAGAGGCATGTGCCATGTGCAGTTTTTTCCCGATTTTCCAATGCAGATATGTGTAGCATAAGCACGCCTCGGCTAAAACCTCAGAAACTATGTTACCGCCACAACGTTTTTAAAGTTTAAAGTGTTGTTGGTAATGTGGAATGTACATACATCTTTCATGGTAGGGAGATATATATGCATATATATAGCTTGTGTTTCTTTCAGACTGCCTCCCCCCCACCACCAGGTTCAAGCTCCCCACTGTATACTTTTTAGTCCTACAGATGTTGTGTGGAGTGGGAAGTTTGAAAGTCAGCTGTTATCTTTTTCTGTATATATCTATATATATCTATAAGAATAACAAATCTGGAGATTGCGTCACATTCTCTGATTTTTGTTTTCGCGTGAAAGGAGTTTTATTGTGGACTTTCAATCTGGTGCTAAGAGGACAACCTTTCTCCTGTAGAAAGTCTTCTGAATCAGCTTGAACATTCAATGTGGACAACTTTGCAGGCCGACATGCAGACTGAAGAGTCTTTCACGAAGAAGAAACAGCTGTCTTTGCATAGGCATTGTCTATCTCCCCCACATTGGGAGAAAAAGTAAATCAGCACATTTTCTTTTCTTCTTTTCAGAACACAAATCATAAAGTTAAAGTTAAAGTAATTGAGTTTGATTCTTAGGTTCACAAAACATACATTGGATACAAATATTTTCTTATCAAAGCAAATTATATATATACATAAGAGGAAAGTTTAATGGTGTGTTTGTTTTTTCTTCTTCAATTTTTAATCGTTTATATATTTATATTTTTTATTCAACAGCACGAAGAAATTATAAATAAAGAAGTCTGTAAATGAATTATATAATTTAAAGAAAATAATACATAATAAATAAAGAAAATAACAAAAATAATCAAGACATTTGTTTTTGGCTAAGAAATCTTTGAAAAAAAGAAAATGAAACAAGGTTGGATAAACAAAACAAAAAAAGATTGCCTTAAAATATGAAAATGCTATTATCTCCCTTGCCTTATCGTTGTGAAAACTAGCCCTTGTTATCCTTACCAATCTTTATTGATTTATACAGTGGCAACGCGTGACGTCACGATTTCTTCTGGTACTCCTTGGCGTTGGCGTTGTCCTGGTTTCATCTTTAGGTCTCGATGTTTGGGCAGGACAACCTCCGCACCGCTTTCGAATTATGGATCTGTATGCGCCTTCTGAAACTTTTCCGGTTTTGAAATCCGCGTTTTCATAAGTCGCCCAAAATCTACAGAAACTCTAGAGAAACTCAAAAGAATAACAAATCTGGAGATTGCGTCACATTCTCTGATTTTTGTTTTCACGTGAAAGGAATTGGATCTGGGGACGAGGGCTGACCGTTAGTCTCTTTGCCCGTGTGTGTGTGTGTGTGTGTGTGTGTGTGTGTGTGTGTGTGTGTGTGTGTGTGTGTGTGTGTGTGTGTGTGTGTGTGTGCGCTGTGTGATCACGTGTGTGCGTCATCTGGTGCGTGGGTTGTTTGACTCTCTCCAAGATGCGTCCGTGCGTGCCCGAATGTGTGTGAATACTGTGTGTGTGGATGTGTGTGTTTTGTGTTATCTTCCGTTACATGTTTGTATTTGTTTAAATAGATGAAAATTAATGGTAAATGCTAGAAACTATAGAGGTTCAAGACTTCAAGTGCTCAATCTACTGTAAGAAAGTCAAGATTTAAATAAGCCAAGAGAGCCTATATGTGACCCAGCACCACGAAAGGGACATTAAGTCGCTGGGCTAGTTTATCAGAACAGGCTTGAAAAGTTTTTAAAAAATTCCATCAAATTAGAGTTATGGGTATTTTCGTGCTCTCTAATATCTCTTCGTTATTTGTTTATAAAGGACAATCTTTGTTATGGTCTGTCCGACTGAAATATCATCTGCAACAACATTTGTTTAATTGGCTAAAATTATCCCATCTTACTTTCGTGATGGAATAACGAATACATCTCTCTGTCCAAATAGTTGGTGTAGGCTTCCTTTCTTCACTCTCGTTCACGTGAGACTTAAAAACCCGGAAGTTTAAAAAAAAATATTATTGTTCCCATGATTCATTAGATAGCTCGCAGTGATCATGCTGAAAAGCGAGTTCGAGGGCGCTCACAAGCTTTTTCGGAAATGGCGTTTCTTTGATCTTTTTTGCCAAATTTCCAAAATTGCTCATTATCACCAGCTCTTAAGAAATGAGTCCCTGTTTGTCAGTGTTCAAGGCAATAGGAATTGTTCGGATGAATGAATGCTAATTTCATGGTGTTTGGGAGTAATGTTGCCTAATTCAATCGGTCAAGCAGGGGAAGTTACTCTACCATCAGGTAGATCCCCGGTTCTCGCCTCGTGTGTTTGAGTAGATATACAGCATATAGAACACCGTGCGTCATTCTAAAATTGTCCCTTCTTCAGTAGATCCGTCAATGGAACGGTGATGGCCACAAAGCTCGGGATGTACTCACGGTAGTAGTTGGCAAGCCCCATGAACGAACGGACTTGCTTCTTGGTAGTCGGACGTTCAGCTTCTTTGATTTTTCGTACATTCTCTTCATGAAGGCCTTTCTTCCCTTCACTTAGGTTGTGGCCGATGAAGTCAACATTGTCCGTACCCAAGAGACACTTTCTTGGACGGATGGTCAGGTTGGTACTTGTCAGCTTCTGAAGGAACTCTCGCAGGATTTTGATGTGCTCGTCCCATGTCTTGGTGTGAACAAGTATATAATCCCAGTAAAAGACAACGTTCTCCATGTCACCCACAATCTTCTTCAGTCCTCTCTTCAGCGTGGCTCCACTGTTCACCATTCAAGTGTATGTAAACAAATCGCCTTTTAAATCAATAATGTAATATGCTGGCTAAATTTGCAGGCTTATAGTCCTGAATTACACGTGCATTTAATACATAATCTCAATGCTAACTTAATCCGTTAAGTCAACTGCCTGGATCACTGGAAGGTCTACAAGGTAGCGTCACTCACGTTTAGTTCTGACAGATGTAGTTTTAGTCTTGTGGAAAATAGCGTAAAATTCCAACATCATGTTCTGAAACTCTGCTGTGAACTTAGTCCCAGTCAGACAGTACAGGTAGAAGTTTATTGAACTGTTGGTCTGCCACAGGGTATTTCCCACTGCATGAAACACCCAGAACTGTCCACTAACTACTGGGTCACTATTATCAGTATAAGGTGTTACTAACATTTCAATATTTATGGGCGCCGTCAGAAGGAGAAAGCAAATACCTGCAGCAATCACGGTGACAGTCAGTGAAGACACTTTCTGTTGTCTGGACTCCTGAGTGGTTTGTTGTGCAGAAAGACGCTGGTTTGCTCTGACAGATCTGACCAGTGTCCACACAAGAATAATGTTACTTACAAACAGTAACATGGAAGGTAAAAGGCATGATTGAAACAAGTCTATCCACGGCCAAATGAATTCATCAAACCATTGGTACATGCTTGATCCAGACATTTCGCAACTCCCTCCTTGATGGTCAAACCCGTACAACCAATGGGCATTAATCACACCAACGATGACGATGATTATAACAGCTGTAGCTCGTGACTTTCCCTTCGTCCACACAGCACTGACACGAAGTGGCCACAGCACAGAGGCAGCTCTGAGCAAGGTGAGTGATACAAGCATCCAAGCTGACACGGCTGAAGTCTGGTATATCAAATATGTTTGGATTTTGCAATGCCAGGAACTGATATCTTCAATGTATATGACGCCTAAATAATGAGATCTGAGTGTATCAAACGGGTCTATAAACAGAAGTATCTGATCTGACAATGCCAGAGTCATGAAGAAGACGCTTGATGTGGATGAAGGAAGACGACTCATGATCAGAATTGTCATCACATTTCCAAAAGACCCAAAGACAACCACAACTGGTATGCAGATTTCACGGATCAGATACCGTATGTCCATATAAGGTTCAAATAATGCATCCCATGTATCCCGTTTGAGATCACCTGAGTGCTCCATTCTACTAGTAACAGCAACAAATGGAACGCAGTGGTAGTTGGTCTCTGATGAGTAATTAAAGTGTTCGATTTTATTCAGTATATTAAAAATGCCTGTTTTCCCTGAATCAATATTCCGTTAGCTTTTATATACAATGCCGTCGACAAATGACTGGTGACAATGTACTGGCTTGATCAAATTTGGAAAAAGATGTTCAAGTGTGTAATAGAAAATGTAACGATAGAAAATATATTGTTTTTATGAATAGCGAAAATACAAGAGAATCAAGGCAAGGTATACAAAAGTCGCTTTTGAGTTTCAAATTCAAGTAAAACATTTGGTCCGAAATCTCTTCCATAACATTTTTGTTGTTATTTTCAGTATTATTATATTTTTCATTACTTCATTTTATTACATATTTACTGTTTTTCGTCATTGTGATTGTTTGGCTTTAAGATATTTACCGCACAGATTTACATACACTTTGTAAACAAATATGTAGAAATGTATGTCTTAAGATATTCATCACACAGATTTACATACACTTTGCTATCAAATATACAGAAAAATCAAGTTTTTGAATACAGTTTTTACATCATTTGTTTCTGGTTGATACGTCTAAAAAGAATTATTGCTAAACAATCAGACAAAAATGTATGTGCAACTGTGCTATGAATTATGCTTCTTAGTCTCAAGGCACAATCCGTAAAATTCTTGAAGTGTTGCGAGAAACTCAGCTCTGAACTTCCTGTGACACAAACAATAGACATAAAACTTGACAGCGCTATATGAGTACCACAGCACATGGCTGGCATCACAAAACACACGGAACTGCCCGTTTTGAATTGGGTCATCCATGTCTGCATGTTCCTTCAATACTAAACACGCCGTGACAGGTGTGCTCAACAGCACAAAACAAACACTCACTGCAATCAAGGTGACAGTCAGTGAAGACACTTTCTGTTGTATGGAATCCTCGATGGTTTGCTGTGCAGGGTATTTTTTTGTTCTGTCAGAACCGACCAACGTCCAGAACAGAACTCCGTTGCTGACAGCCAGTAACATGGCAGGAAGCAAACGAGTCTGAAATTCACGAATCCATTTCAAGGGAATCGCTGGTCCATACATCTCGCACTTGTTTTCTTCAATACTATAATTTTCAACGACGTGACAGTTGATCGCAGTGAGAGTGACGATCACTATAACAGCAGCAGTTCTTGATTTTCTCTTGGTCCACATAGCACCGACACGAAGTGGCCACAGCACAGAGGCAGCTCTGAGCATGGTGAGTGACACCAGCATCCACGACGACAGAGCTGACACTGTTTGAACTACAAGCATGGTAAGCCTACACTGCCAGGAGCTGCCATCCCTTAACTCCTGAACATCTAAATCCCTGTGGAGTAAGCGTCCAAAGGGACCTAGTACCAACACCAACTGATCTGACACAGCCAGAACCTTGAAGAAAACACTGTACGTGGATGATGGAAGACGAACCAGGATTAAAGTTAACATAAAATTTCCACCAAATCCTAAACCAACTATAATACGATGACCAACATCCTCGATTAGATAAGACACGTGTATGTAAGGTCGGTTCAGGTCGTGCCAACTAGGCGTGTTGTCTTTGGCATGGCCTGAGCTCTCTGTTGCACTTGTCCCTTCAGAAAACTGGACAGTGAAGGAAGCTGGATTGGTCATGGTGGAGTTTCTGCTGTGGTGATTTCATTCAGGAGATTGACTGTAAATTATAGGCTAAAGGGCCTGCTACACTGCATACGATTTGACCCCAATACGAAACGATTGTGACCATGTTTGTTTGTCATGATTCACGTGAAATACTTCCGTCTAAAAATAACTCTACTGTTTTCGTTCACAATATTCATGCAGACCGCAATACACGAATCCAATAAAATGTCTGATTCAACGATAAGATATTTTATCAGATTCGTGTACGGAAGATTACAAATATAGTGAACATAACTAGCAGGATTTCATCAGACTTATATCTAGACAGTAGAATTTCACGTCAATCATGCCTCACACATGTCAAAATCGGATCGTAGTAAATCGAATCGTATGCAGTGTAGCAGGCCATTAACAGTCCACTCACTGACAACTGAAGGCAGAACTGCAGACCTGTGTTCTGACAATAAAACGGTGAACATTGAGACCCTGCATTAGTCCGGCACAGAATCCAGTCTCTGAGTAGATCAGCTCAAATGCAGTGTCTATGTATGTTTTTATTTCCTTAAGGCATCGACTCACACATACGATTTCAGTCGTACAACTATCCAACATTGACGACGTCTGTAAGGCATGATCCTGGTGAAATATCACTGTGTAGATTAAGTCCTACTATTTTCATTCACTACATTCATGTAGGCTACAATACACAAATCTTTATGAGCTTAGTTTAAGTTTAAATATGGTGATATTTTACCCACGAATGGAACCAAAAACATGTCAGCTTACTTTTACTTACAGTTGAATATGTGAAAACGAATGTCATTCCGGATTCCCAGCTTCTTATTCCTTGTTCTGGTTGGTTCAGTCACTTAAATGGATGTTGACATTTGTGGATACAGAGTCATGATTGGGTTATTTCAGAGAATAGCCGGGATGTTATTCAGATAATTGTATTCCCTTGCTTTTTGGCTCACGTCGTTTTTTAAAACAAAGTGAGTCTATAGTATCATACATGTTCGGTTGTGTGTGTGTGTGTGTGTGTGTGTGTGTGTGTGTGTGTGTGTGTGTGTGTGTGTGTGTGTGTGTGTGTGTGTGTGTGTGTGTGTGTGTGTGTGTGTGTGTGTGTGTGTGTGTGTTGCGTCCGTGGCCCCGACCTTTAACCTTAACTCAAACCTTAACGTTGTCATTTTCTCTAAACATATAAGGCGTTAGAGGGTTAAAGTTAGCAGGATACTTGATTTTGACGTGAGCCTTCAAGTCACGACGATCAAAGCAGTCAGATACATTGATAAAGAACAAAATAAGATAATCATTTGTTGCAGAGATTACTGTTGTGCAACCTTTAACCTTGACTCAGTCACACTCTTCAAACTAAAGAAGACTCACTCTCCACTGAAACTTTAACGTTGTCGTTTTCTCAAAAAAACATAAGATGTTAGAGGGTTAAAGTTAGCAGGACACTTGATTTTGACGTGAGCCTTCAAGTCATGACGATCAAAGCAGTCAGATACATCCATAAGGAACAAAAGAAAGAAAATCATTTGTTGCAGAGATTACTGTTGTGTTGTACCGAGTAGTAGATATACTGGAAAGAAGACTCTCCATTAGATATACAAAAACGCTATTTAAAAAGAAACACAAGACTTCAGGTGTGTACAAATAGGTACATTTTAACGTCGTTAACTTATATTTTCTGTAACAAATGGATGTACCGAGTGTGTGCGTTGACGGCCCGGTTGTTTCGTTTTATTTGCGCCTTTGAGTAACGGTTGTTCGTGTTCATTCGCACATCATCTCTGCGCATGCAATACTTAGCCTACCGCACTTCCGGCAACAAGGCCTAGGCCTAGAGAATAAGAGATCACGCCTTACCTCATAATCAAGACGACGTACTTAACATTTAGCCCACATTCATTTCAGTCTTGAAAAAAATGTATACGGAAAATCCAGGGTTCGTCGATTTCACTGCCTTCGACGTACGAATCCTTTGTTAGGCCTAGACGATTGATCACCATGTGCAAAGACTGTACAGGGTGAAGATAAACATGGATGAGCTTGCTGGCTGTGACCTTGACCTTTGCTTTGTGGCAGAGGGGGGGGGGGGGAAGATTAACGAAACGAAAATAAAATATTAGGACTAATATAAAATATCTTACAGAAATGTAGATGATGTGGAACAAGTTTTCATCGCATGAACAATCAGTTTAAAACAGTAACAGATCAGGAGTATGGCCTTACGAATTACGCAACTTCAATTATTAATTTTCTAAGAGTAAGAGGCTTAGACCTACAGGCAAAGACTTAGGCCTACTACAGGTGTCCTGTAGACTTGAGAAACTGCTTACCCTGGCGGGAATCCAGTGGGGTAGGGGGGGGGGGGGGGTTTTTTATTTCCTTAAGGCACCGACTCACACATTGGTCACTATGTTTTTCTGAAAGCTTGGTCAATATGCTTTTCAATTTTACTTGTTTGCCAAAAATAAAAATAGGGCTCCACTATGTTACATGCGCATATAACTCCATACATATAATTAAATTTTAAAGATTTTCAGGGGTAATTTAATGCATAGAAATAATTTTAATTTACACAGTAAAATAAAAATTAATTCTGTTTTCAGATGCACAAGTGTCTACATAACAGTATTCTCTCTATATAGGCATGGGAATTGTCATGGGAATTCCCATGCCTGCTATAGTAATAAAAATCAGACGTGAGCCTTGAAGGCTTTGCCTCTTGTTACTTTCTATCTCCGAAAGTTGGCCAAGTCCCACAGATTCTAATAACTCTCTACTTATAACAAAACTTTCTCCCTCCCATTCGCTTTGATAGAGATGACGACCCCCATGATGGAGTAGCAATATGTTAAAGACACTCTCTGTTGTAAACCACACACTGATTCACATGTTGATGGTGATTAAGTTTAGAATTTGCAATCATAAGTTTCCCGTACAGCAGGATATATTTTTTGATATCCCTAGGCAAGAAAGAAAATGTACCCTGTGTGAACTGAATGACATTGGTGATGAATTTCACTATTTGTTTGCTTGTTCTTTTCCTTTGATAAAAGATCATAGGTCAGAGCTATTACCCACATATTTTCAGCGTCACCCCAATGTTATTAAATTTAGTACTTTAATGAATACCCGCAGGAAATCTAAACTTGTCAAACTCGCAAAGTTTATCCATATACTTGTAACTTTGTTTTCTAAAACTTTAAGAAACACCTAAATGCGGACATAAAAACCTACCTGTGAAACCTACTTGCTTGTCTTTTAGTTTAAGCCACTGCTCTGTAACAAATGTCTTTGTTATTCTTTTTCTCGTTTTTTGAAAAATAGTAGGTAGTTATGGGATACTTTTAGTTTGAATTTTATTTCGTAGATCATTAAGTCTTTTTGTTGTGAATTTTATTTCCTAGATCATTAAGTCTTTTTGTTGTTATTCATATCTGAATGTATGTTTTCTTATTTTCTTTTTGACTCACCAGTGTCTGCCATTGTGTTTGTTGTTATCTATGTATTAGCTTAAAAGCCCCCCTGGGGCCAAAGCTCAAATAAAACTGTTCCAACTGTTCCAACTATAGTTCGGCCTTTCCTGGTGGCTGTAAAATCGAAGACAAAAAAAAAATCAATTTTAAAATGTCACGTGACTCCCAGATGCGCATGAACATCAGTGGGTGTTTTAAAATTCGAAATCGCAAAACACCTTTACACAGTTGACGGATTGTTGGGCCACTGTTGGCTACCAGGCATTCAAGACAATGCTTTCTCAATGACATGCTCTGGAGCAGTCTCCTGAATATATATCTACGGACGCTTTTTTGTCCCCCATTCCTTATTCCTCACATATATTGCTCAGAAAAAGTGCGAGGAAAGCTTACAAAAAAAAACAAAAAAAAATTTGTGCTATCCAAAAACAGAAACAAAAGATTAAAAAGCAAGCGCATGTTTTACTTGTTATCTCACCAAACTGAGACGGTATGGCATGGTTGTGTATAGTCATGCACGGAGGCTTCTTAGCCAGTTTGTCTGTTCCGTGATTGATGGCATTTTCTGCTCTCTCTCTCTCTCTCTCTCTCTCTCTCTCTCTCTCTCTCTCTCTCTCTCTCTCTCTCTCTCTCTCTCTCTCTCTCTCTCTCTCTCTCTCTCTCTCTCTCTCTCTCTCTCTCTCTCTCTCTCTCTCTCTCTCTCTGAATCTCTCTCTCTCTCTCTCTCTCTCTCTCTCTCTCTCTCTCTCTCTCTCTCTCTCTCTCTCTCGTTAAATCGTTCGTTCCACTGTCTAATGATTTATTACACACACACACACACACACACACACACACACACACACACACACACACACACACACACACACACACACACACACACACACACACACACACACACACACACAGAGAGAGATTAGAGAAAGAGAGAGCGAGAGAGAGAGAGAGAGAGAGAGAGAGAGAGAGAGGCGCATATAGCACAAACACATACACAGAGACATTCACTGAGACAGAGAGACCTACTAACGCGCGCACAAACATGAACACATAAACACACACATGCACGTGCATGCGCACACTCACGCACGCACCGACACACTCTCTCTCTCACTCTCTTTCACACGCACATACACGCGCACACACACACACAGAGAGAGAGAGAGAGAGAGAGAGAGAGAGAGAGAGAGAGAGAGAGAGAGAGAGAGAGAGAGAGAGAGAGAGAGAGAGAGAGAGTGAGAGTGTGTGTGCGTGTGTGTGTGTGTGTGCGTGTGTGTGTGTGTGTGTGTGTGTGTGTGTGTGTGTGTGTGTGTGTGTGTGTGTGTGTGTGTGTGTATGTGTGTGTGTGTGTGTGTGTGTGTGTGTGTGTGTGTGTGTGTGTGTGTGTGTGTGTGTGTGTTCAGTACTCGCATGCAGCTGTAATATCTCTATCTCTCTCTCTCTCTCTCTTCCTCTCCTCTCTCTCTCTCTCTGTACTATGAAACGTTGTTGGGTATGACTGTAACTAGATAACACTTAGCATCCCAGCAAACTTCAGTCGTACGAACCAAGGAATGGCTCCTTCTTGTATGATACATCCCACCTCAGGGGCGGATGATGGATCTGAGCTCAATAATGGCTCAAGCATGTTGGCAATAATAATATTCTTCTATCACATCACAGATGCCTGGTTGGAACACAAGATCCAGGAAGCCCTGCAGGGAATCAACGTGCAGCAGACCACCAGGGCCCCTGTCGTCATGACGTCCACCAGGCCTCCCACTACCACTACTACTACTACTACTACTACTACTACTACTACTACTACTACTACTACTACTACTACTACTACTACTACTACTACTGCTGCTGCTGCTGCTACTGCTGCTCCCTCTGCTTCCGCCGGAAGTGGCGTCACGATCACGTGCTCAGCCCTGGCCAATGAGAGCTGCGCTGTTCTCAGTGCCGTGTGCAAAGTGATGGACTGTCCCGACGTCTGTGGTCGATGTCGTGAGTATATAGTGGCCCGCGTCAACACGCCGCGCGTGCACACAGACAGACAGACATACAGACAAACACACTCACATAATATGCTCGCACGCACGAGAGCACAAACACGCACACCAAATTGCAAATTAAAATTAAAATTTCTTTATTGTCTTCAAATGAAGAAACTCTTTTTTTTTCCAGCGTGCACTTACATCTAAAACTGACGAGACATTATATTATAGTTCTAAGACATGAAATACATGCATAAAAGCACATGTTATTCACATAGACTTATTAAGTTTGTCACAAACACTCCCACCTACCCCCCCCCCCCCCTCCACACACACGCACAAATAGGTAAGCAAAGTATGTAATAGTTCTCTTTAGCTTTAACAGACACACACACACACCACACACACTCTCTCTCTCTCTCTCTCTCTCTCTCTCTCTCTCTCTCTCTCTCTCTCTCTCTCTCTCTCTCTCTCTCTCTCTCTCTCTCTCTCTCTCTCTCTCTCTCTCTCTCTCTCTCATCTCTCTCTCACACTCTCACACACACACACACACACACACACACACACACACACACACACACACACACACACACACACACACACACACACACACACACACACACACACACACACACACACACACACACACACACACACACACACACACACACACACACCTCTTCCTCTTCCCCATCCCAAAGTTATGTACTCCCATTCTCATTAATTGCTAATAAGATACAACACTGGGGTTACACAAGGGACGAAAGAACAGAAATCGCCCGTGAAGACTGGAGCGTAAAAACCACAAGCTTTTAAAACTCTCAACCGCTCCAATTCCTTCTACACACTTCGATGACTAATAAAAGTACCCAAAAAATCAGAAATATCGAATTTCACCCCCCCCCCCCCCCCCCCCCCCCCCCGTGGGAATACCGTGTTTTTCTAAAATATCTGCCTTTTCCCTTTGCTTACTGTCATCTACTATCTTTCTGCCTTACCGGGCCATTCTCTTGCCTTTTTTTTAACGAAACACTTTCAAAAAACGGGGGGGGGGGGGGGGAGGGGGGGGGGGGGGTTGGATTCATATTTCTGATTTGTTTGTTTGTGGTACACTTTTTATTAGTTCATCGATCAGTTGTGTTAGAACTCCCGAATTGGAGCGGTGTTTGGGGAAAGAAGTTTCTTCTTAAAAAGCTTTGTGGTTTTTTTAACCGGCTCCCAGTCTTCACCACGGGGTGTGAATTTTTCTTGTTCTTTCGTCCCCTTGTGTTGTAAAAACAACATCCACCCCCAGTGTTGTATCTTATTAGCCCAAATTTAATGGAGAATGGGAAGTAACATAACTTTGGGATGGGGAAGGAGGTTCTACGGTGTGGGGTGTGTGTTTTTGTGTGGTGTGGTGTGGTGTGTTGTGGGGTGTGTGGTGTGTTGTGTTGTGTGTTGTGTGTTTTGTTTGTGTGTGTGTGTCGTGATCTGTTTGGTGTGTGTGTAACCGTGTCGTTTGCGTGCGTTTGCGTTGTGGTTTACCCCCCACATTCGTTGTGTTGTAGTTGTGTTGTCGTGTGTGTGTGTGTGGTTGTATGGTGTGTGTGTGTGTGTGTCGTGTTGGTGTGGTGTGTGTCTGTTGGTGTGTGTTTGATGAGAGATAATGAGAGGAGAGGAGGGAGGTAAGAAGGAGAGAGGAGAAGTTTGAGGGTCCAACGGAGAGAGAGGAGGTAGAGGAGAGGGGGGGAGGAAGGAGAAGGGGGCGAGGGGGGACGAGAAGAGGGAGGAGAGAGAATGGAGGGAGTGTGTGTGCGTGCGTGTGTGTGTGTAGTGTGTGGTGTGTGTGTGTGTGTGTGTGTGTGTGTTGTGGTTTTGGTTTGTCTTTTGTTTTAAAAAAAAGGGCTTAAAGAGAAACTATTTACTATACTTTGCTTACCTATTTGTTGTGGCGTGTGTTGTGTGGAGGAGGGGGTGGGGTAGCGGTGGGAGTGGTGTTTTGTGGACAAAACTACCTCCCCTCTCCTCTTAATAAAGGTCCTTTCTATTGTGAATACAAACCATGTGCTTTTTAGGCCATGTATTTTAAATGGTTCTTAGAAAAAAACTATTAATATAAATGTCTCTCTTCATTTGTGAAGGGGGGGAACACAAAAGAAAAATTTTTTAAAATTTTAATTTGCAAAATTGGTGTTGCGTGGTTTTGTGCGCTTCCTCGTTGATTGGCGGAGCATGATTTTTTTTTTTTTAATGTTTTGAGTGGTTGTTTTGGTCTGATGTTGTGTTCATGTCTGTGTGGCATTGGCGCGGACCCTCGTAGTTTTTGGACATGACGCGGACCCCACTATATTTTGTACTCACGAACATTCAGGGGACCCCCCAAGTGGGGACGTTTCCGGGGGAAGTTGGTTCACATTTCCACTTTTGTCAACCCCACGCCGGCACTGGAGGGTGGAAAACCAGGCACGGGCAGCTCTCAATTTGGGGTGCCCCCCAAGGGGCTGGGAAAAAAAAAGCCAACGTGTGATCGTGGGGACCGGGGGACGGGGCCTACTTCCGGGCGGAAGGCAGGAAGGGGACGGGCTACGGGTGGCAGTAAGCAGGCAGCAGCAGGCTAATATATATAAAGTTTAGTAGTAGTTAGTTAGTTAGGGTTAAGTAGGTATAGTAGTTAGTAGTAGTAGTTAGTAGTAGTAAGTTAGTAGTAGTGGTAGTGGGAGGCCCTTGGGTTGGGGGGGCGAACGGGGTTCATGGGACGGGTACAGGGGCCCGTGGTTGGCATTCTTCTGCTTTTGGCCACCGTTTGGACTCCCCTGCAGGGTGGCTTCCTGGGATTCTTGTGTGGTGTTTTTCCCAAAACCCAGGCATCTGTGGGATGTGGATTATGTAAATTAAATATTAATTATTGCCAACATTGGGGGGTGCTTTTTGAGGCCCCATTTTATTTGAGCTCCGGGGATCCATTCAGCCGCCCCTTGAGGGGTGGGATGGCTTTGCAATCATTTTACAAGGGAAGGAAGGGCCATTTTCCTTGGGGTTCGTGACGGGACTGAAGTTTTGGGCTTGGGGAGGCCTAAAGTGTTAATTCTAGGTTACCCAAAGTAACCAGCTCTGCAATGGCGCGATGATAGGAGTACTGGGAAAAACCACAAACCCAAAACCCACACCAACCCACAACCACAACACAAACAACCCACCACCCCACCACAACACAACAACACACAACACACACCCCCAACCACACACCCCCCCACACACACCCCCACACCCACCAACCAAACACCACCACCCCCACAAACCAAACATACAACAACCAACAACTAACAACACAACAAAACAAAATTTTTACCACACCACCACCACACACACCACACCATACACACCACCCACGCAGGGCACCGGGCACCCCGCACGCACGCACAATGCACAAACCAAAGGCACCCACACAGGCCACGCAAACCAAACTCACTCTCCTCTTCTTCCTCTCTCTCCTCTTTCTCCTCTCCCTCTCTCTCGCTCTCTCTCTCTTCTTTCCGGGTCCTCTCTTTCTCTTCTTCAATCTAACCTCCTCGCCTCCTTTCTGATTCTCTCTCCTCTTCTTACTCATTTCTGCTTCCCTCTTCTTCTCCTCTCTTCTCTCCTCTCCTCTCTCTCTCTCTGGTGTTTGTGCGGCCCAGGCGGTTGGTTATGTGGCGTGTGTGAAAAGAAGGGAGGTTTTGAGGAGAGGAAGTGTGGTCGGTTATGGGCCGCGCGGCGGTCGGTTGGTGTTGTGTTGTGGGGGAGTGTGCGCATAGCCAACGTGCATGTTGTTGTGTGTTTTTTTTTATGTGTTTGTTCATGTTTGTGTCGCGCGGTTAGTCGGGGGAGGTTATGTGCTTGGTTTTATTCAATGGAATGGGTCTCTGTTTGGGAACGTTGTTTTGTGACTATAAGGCGCCCTATCTTTTCCCTCTCTCTCTCATCTCTCTCTCTTCTCTCTCTCCCTCTCTCCATTTCTCTGGCTTTCTCTCCTCCCTCTATCTTCCATCTCTTCCTCTCCTCACCTTTCTCCTCTCTCATCTTTTATTCTGTTGTGTGTTTGGTGTGGTGTTTGTGTGTGTGGTTGGGTGTGGTGTGTTTGTGTGTGTTGGTGTTGGTGTTGGTTGTTGGGTGTGGGTGTGTGGTTTGTTAATAAAAAAAATCATTTTAGGGGGGGGGGGACAGTGGGGTAAAACGGGAACCGGATTAAAACAAGGATGAGGAGGAGGAAGGGGGGAGGAGGAGTGGGAGGGGAGGAGAGGAGGAAGGGAAGTAGGAGGAGGAGAGGAGAGGGGGAGGTGGGGGGGGGGGGAGACGGAGGAGAGGAGAGGGGGGAGAGGAGAAGAGAGAGGAGAGGAGAGAGAGAGAAGGGGATTAAATGGAAGGGGGAATCAGAGAAAGAAGAGGGAGGGGAGGGGGGAGAGAAGGGGGACACCCAACAGGAAGAGGAGAGATGAGAGGATAGGGGGGATGGTAGGAGAGATGGGGATAGAGGAGAAGAGAGAGGTGAGAGAAAGAGGGGGGGAAGAGAAGAGGAAGAAGAGAGAGATGGGGAGGAGGAGGGAGAGGGAGAGGCAGAGAGAGAAGAGAGGGAGAGGAGGAGACGAGGGAGGACAGAGGAGAGGTAATAGAGGAGGAGGGAGAGAGAAAAAGAGAGAGGAGGAGAGAGGGAGGGAAAAAGGAGAGAGAGGCAGGAAAAAATGCCATTCAATTCCAACGGGGGAAAAACAACGGGGGGGGACAAAAAAAAAAAACCTGGGGCTAAAGGGAACGAACTCCAGGCCATGTGGTGGGGGGGTGGGGGGGGGGGGGGGGGAACTATTACCACAACCATTTGGCCATACTGTCTCAGGTTGGTGAGAATTAAACAAAGGTAAAACAACAAGGTTTCGCTTGCTTTTAATTGTTTGTTTTCTGGGTTTTGGGGGATTAGCCCACCCACATTTGTTTGGTGTTTGTTGTTGCAAAGCTTTCTCCCTCCGGCCACTTTTTCTGAGGCCAATAATATGTGGAGGTGGATTAAAAAAAGGGACTGGGGGAAAAAAAAAAAAAAAAAAAAAAAAGGCGGGGGCACCAATAGACATATATTGTCCTGGGAGGGGGTGGGGTGGGACTGGCTTCCGGGAAGGCCATTTTTGTCATTGTGAGAAAAAGCATTGTTTTGATTTTGGGCCTGGTAGGGCCAAAACAAAGGGGGGCCCTACCCAACAAATTCTCGGTTCAAACTGTGTAAAAAGGTGTTTTGCGAATTTTTCGAATGTTTTTAAAACAAACCCACCCCACTTGGATGGTTTTTTCATGGGAGCATCTTGGGAGGTCACGTGACATTTTAAAAATTGGATTTTTTTTCTTTTTGTCTTTCGATCGAATTTGTGGGTGACAGTCCCAACCAAGGGGGGGAAAAGGCCCGAAACTCCGAACCCGCCGAAAACGGATTAGTTGGAAACAGTTTGGAACCCAAGTTCTTAATTTGGAGCTTTGGGGCCCCCGGGGTAGGGACGGGGGAGGGGGGGCTTTTAAAGCCTAATTTGCATAGATAAAACAAAACAAACCAAAGAACCTGGTGGGAGGTCCAAAAAGTGTAAAATAACGGAAAAAAAACCAGAACATTTCAATATATGGGAATAAACAAAACAACAAAATGTAATGGAGCTAGGAAATAAATAAAAACTTGGGCACAACAAGCAAAACAGAGTTCAATGATCTACGAAAAAATTTGGTAAATTTCAAACTAAAAGTTAATCCCAATTATAAAAAACTACCTACTATTTTTGAAAAAAAACGGAGGGAAAAGGGAATAACAAAGGAAAATTTGGTTTGCAGAAGCGGGCTAAAACTAAAAAAAGGAACAAGCAAGAAGTAGGGGGCCTTTCAACAGGTAGGGTTTATGTTCCGGGCCATTAGGTGTTTCTTAAAGTTTTAGAAAAAACAAAGGTAAAAAGTTAGGATGGGATGAAAAGTGCGGAGCTTGGGGGTACCAAAAGTTTTAGATTTCCCTGGCGGGGTATTCAATTTATTAAAAGTAACTAATTTTAAAAGACACATGGTTTTTTTCTGGGTGGGGGGGGGGGGGACCCCCCCCCCGGCTTGATGAACAAAATATGGTGGGGGCGTAATTAAGCTCTGTGAACCTATTGGATCTTTTTTATCAAACGGGAAAAAAAAAAGAACAAGAGCAACCCAAAATCTTGAAAAAAATTTCATTTACACCAATGTCATTCAGTTCCCAACACAGGGTTACATTTTCTTTCTTGGCCCCAGGGATTAATCCAAAAAATTAATATCCTGCTGTTAACGGGGAACTTAGGATTGCAACAATTTTTCTAAAAACGTAATCACCATAAAACATTGTGGGAACAGTTGTGTGGGTTTTACAAAACAGAGAAGGGGGTGTTTCCCTTTAAAAAAATAAAATGGGCTAAACCCTCCAATCCCATGGGGGTCCCGTTCATCTCTAATTCCAAAACGGGAATGGGAGGGGAAGACAGTTTTTGGTATAAGTTAGAGGCGGTTTATTAGAAATTTTTCTGTTGGGGGGTGGGGGGTGACGTGTGGGCCCCACACTTTTCGGGGGGAGATAGATAGTAAAAAAAAGCAAGGGAGGGGAACACCAAATTAATTCTGGAAGTACAAAAAACAATTTCCCGGGATTTTCTCTGTGGGAAATAAAAAAAAAACCCCAAACCATGGGGGACCTTCTGTATCCAATCAAACAATGGTGTCAAACGTCCATTGGTAAAGTGGACCTGGAAACCAACCCTTTCTCTTCAAACACAAGGTAGGAGGGAAAATACAACAAAAAGCTGGAGGGCGTGGGGGGAAAATCCGGAATTGGAACATTTTGTTTTTTTCACAGATTCAACTGTTAAGTAAAAAGTAAGGGCTTTGAAAATGTTTTCCAGCCTTTTTCATTCGGTGGGTAAAAAAATATTGTGGGGTGGGGGACCCATATCTAAAACTTAAAACTAAGCTCATAGAGATTTTGTGTATTGGGGAGCTACATGGGGGAATGTTAGTGAAATGTAAAAATTAGTAGATTATCTACCCACAAGCGGGAATGATTTCAACCAGGATCCCATGCCTTTTAAAAACCCATACGGTTGCGTCCAATGCTGGGATAGTGACGGGGGACTGGAAACGTTTTAATGTTGTGAGGGTTCGCGGCTTTAAGGGGAAATAAATAAAAACAATAACAATTCATACACTGCATTTTGAGGCTGATTCTACTCAGGGAGAAAACTGGATTCTGTTGGGCCGGGGGGGGGGGGGACTTGAGCAGGGTTTCTCAATGTGTTCATTCGGTGTATTTGGTCAGGACCCACAAGGTCTGTTCCAGTTTCTGCCGTTCAATTGTTAGTGAGTGTGTTTGGAACTGTTAATGGGCCCTGGGGTAAACGGCATGTGATTTCCGATTTTACTTTTTTTTTACGATTCGATTTTTTCCACATTTTGTGTTTGGTGGAGGGGCATGGTTGGGGACGTGGGAAATTATACTGTATATATATCAGTCTGATTTGGGAAATCCATGCTAGTTATGTCACTATATTTGTTTAAATATCCCGTAACCCACGAAATTGGAATAAAAAAATTATCTTATCGTTTGGGAATTCAGACAAATTTTATTGGCGGATTCGTGTAATTTGCAGGTCTGCCATGGGGATTTAATTGTGAAAACGAAAAAAACCCAATAGGAAAAGTTATTTTTAGGAAACGGAAGTTATGTTCAAAGTTGGAATCATGGGATTTCACAAAACACTGTCACCAAAATTAACTTTTCGTACTTGGGGGGTCAAGTCGTATGCAAGTGGTAGCCAGGGGGGGCACTTTTAGTCCCTTAATAATTTACCCCTCAGGTCGGTATGTGAAAAAATGGAACTGTTTTAAGCCTATAATTGTTTACAGTCCAAATCTCCTTGTAGGGGGTTGTGGGGCCCTTGTGTTGTCAGAAGTCAAGTGGTTGGTGTTGGTTTTTGTTTCAACTAGGTCCCCTTGGACGACTTACATCCACAGGGAATTTAGATGTGCTAAGGGAGGTTAAAGGGGGAATGTTGGGGGCACGCTCTTGGCAGTGTTTTGTAAGCTTTTAAAACCATGCTTGTAGGTTTTCAAAAAAACAGTTTGGGTTTTTTCCAAAACCGCTTCTGTTCGGTCGTGGAGCTGTTGGGGTTCAGTCCACCATTGCCTCAGAAGCTGGCCTCTGGTTGCTGTGGGGGGGGGGTCCCCCCCGCTTCGTTGTCTGGTTGGCTACGTGGCGAACCGAGGAAGAAAAAAAAAATCAAGAAACTGCTGGCGGTTTAATAGGTGGTTCGTCCACTCACTTCTTTCACCCACTGTCCAGATCAAGACTAGTCAAAGTCGTTTAAAAACTTTATAGTATAGGAAGGGAAAACATCCACGAAAAATGGTGGCGGGAGATTTGTTTTTTATTGGGGGATCCCAGCGAGTTCCCATAACTGGGATTAGGTGGACTTTTCAGACTCGTGTGCTTCCTGCTATGGTTTACTGGCTGTCCTGGGGGCCCAAAACGGGAAGCGAGTTCTGTTTCTGGCAGGTGGTCGGTTCTGGGGGGGGGGGGGGACAGGCAGAGCAAAACAAAAATTACACTGCACCAGCCCCAAAAAAACAAAAAACCGGCGGAGGATTCCATAAAAACCAGGGGGGGGGGGGGGGGGGGACCGTTGTTCTTTCAGATGTGGGATGGTCAACCTTTGATTGGCAAGTGGAAGTGTGTTTGTTTTGTGCTGTTTGAGTTAACCCCACCCCCACCTTGGCCACAGGGTCGTGTTTAGTATGGGAAGGGAAACATGCAGGGTGGTGTACAATGGATGGACCCAAATCAAAAAAAAAAAAAACGGGCAGATAAACCGTGTAGGTTTGGTGGTGAATTTGGCCCAGGCCCATGTGGGCTGGTGGTTTACTCCATATGCTGTCAAGTGGGTTTTTATGTCTAGTGTGATGTGAAAAAACTGTATTTAAAAAAAACTTGAATTTTTTTCTTATAGTATTATTAGCAAAAGGGGAATCTAAAATTTTCTGTGTGATTGAATTATTTTCTTTATAAAGGGGACAATTAAACCAATGTTCTGACATATTTTGTTTTAACCAACAAAAGTGTATGTTAAAAAAATCCGGCGGTGTGAAGGTAAATAAATAAATTAACCAAACACTCTCCCCCCCCCAATGGGGACGGAAAAAAACAGTAACACATGTATTTAAAATGGGGAATATGATTAAAAAATATGGGCAATCTTGAATAAGTAACAAGGGAAAAACAAACCATTTTATGGGAAAGAGAATAGAGATTTTCCCCACACAGCGGGATTGATGTATACCTTGCCATCGCTTCTCTTGTTTGTTATTTGATATTCATTAAAAAAAAAAAAACAATATAATTTTTCAATCCGTTTGGATTTGGTTTTAATTACCCAACTTGGAAAACACGTTTTTTAATTTCCCAAATTTGCATCAAGGCCACGCCCACAATTGTTCACCCATCAGGTCGTTTGTTCAACACGGCAAGTGGGGGTTTTTTTTTTTTTTTTTTGGAACTTATTAAAAAAAAGCTAAAAAACTGAATTATTGGGGTTTCAGGCCCCAAAAAACATGGCATTTCTTAAATATTTACTGGAAAGGAAAAAAATCGAACCACTTTGGACGTACTCATTCAGGGAAAAACCAACTACCCAACTGCGTTTCCAAATCTGTTGCTGTTACTAAGGAAGAATGTGAACACCTTCAGGTGAACATTCTCAAAAAAACGGGGGGACCACACTATTGTGGGGAAGCCACTGTACCGGGACCTTATATTGGTACACTGATCATTAATGTGATCCATGGATGGAAATGTGCCCAATTAACCAAGGGCAGAGAGTTTTACAAGTCTTGTGCTGGACTTGAATGCAAAACATAAGGTTTACAAGTGCTGACCCATTTTTTATTTGTCAGAACCCCCACCAGGTGGGCAGTTCTGCCTTCAGTTGTAGTTAGTGGAATGTTTTAATGGCCTTGCTTACCACTGGGCGCATACAATTGATTAGATTCTACGATCCGATTTTTTGATATGGTGTTGCGTGAGGTAAGTTTGGGGGGGGGGGGGTCGCAGGGATTTTTGACAGCGGTTGAAAAATTTATACTGTCTTAGGATATCAGTTCTGATGGAAAAACATTCAATGCTAGCATTGTTCCCACTAATTTGGTGTAATTGTCGTACCGGTAGCCCCAACTAAATATGATGAGAAAAATATCTTATTGTTCAATTGCAGACATTTTTAACTTGGATTCGTGTATTGCGGTTCTCTGCATTTGAAATGAATTGTGAAAACGGGGAAAAAATAGTTAGAGGTTTAATTTTTTAGGACGGAAGTATTTCCCCCACGTGGTGGAAATCATGTGGGAACAAAAAAAACAAACATGGTCGGCACAAATCGTTTTTGTATTGGGGGGTGTGCAAATCGTACGCCCAGTGTTAGATGGGCCCCTTTAGGCCTTATAAATTTTTTATTGTTCCCAATCTCCTGGAATGGGAGAATCCAACCACAGGCAGAAAACTTCTTACCTGGACAAAATCCAGCTTCCTTTCACTGTTCCAAGTTTTTTTTTCTGAAGCTGGCGGGCAGCCAACAAAGTGCAAACCCGAGAGCTCAGGGGCCCACCCTACCCCCATGCCAAACATATAGCACCAACATACGGCCTAGGGGGGCACTAGAATTCCACCACTTGAACCCCCCCCACGTGTCCTTAGTACTCTCCTTACATTGAGGGGATTTGGTGGGGTTCGTTATTATAGTTTGGCGCCTTTAGGCATGTGGTTGGGGAAATGCTATGTAAACAACTTTAAATCATGGTTTCGTCTTTTTTTCCATCATCCACGTACGTGTTTTTCTTCAACGGTTTGCTGGGCTATTTGTGTCAGATCAGGTTGATGGTTGGTTTGGTTAACTAGGTTCCTACTTTGGACACGCTTTTCCTCCCACAGGGAGGATTTATAGGCAAGGTTTCAGGAAGTTAAAAAAGGGGGGGATGGCCCAGCTACCTGGCAGTGTAGGCCTTAACCCATTGCCTTGTAGTTTTTCCAAAAACAGTGTCAGCCGCTGTTTCATCAATGGGATGGGTCGGTGTTTTTTACTCTCCATTGCATTCAGTGAAAGCTGTGCTTGCTGTTGCTTGTGGCCCAACCTTCGTGGTCGGTGCTATGTTGGACCAAGGGGGAGGAAACATCAGAAAACTGCTGCTGTTTATTATGAATCGCCCACTCTCACTTGCGATCACTCTGGTCATGTCTTTGAAAAATTGACTTTCCACCACTGAAAGAAAAACAAAGGTGGGAGATGTTTGGACCCCCCCCAGCGATTCCCCTTTGAAAAATGGAGTCGGGAATTGTCAAGGACTTCGTTTGCTTTCCTTGCTTATTGTTTACGGGCTGGTCCAGCAACCTTCTCCTTCTTTTTCCGAAAAAAAAAGTTCTGTTTCTGGGACCAATGGGATCGGGTTTCTGACAGGAAACAAAAACAATAACCCTTTGGCCACAAACAAAAAAAAAAAAAACCGTCGAGGGGGGGTTCCCATACAACAGAAAAAAAGGGTGGTTTCTTCACCCCACTGACTGTTACACCTTGATTGGGGTGCCGTTGTTGGAGTGGTTTTTTTTGTGTTGTGGTGGGGTTTTTTGGTGCTGTTGAGCGGCCCACACCTGTAAACGGGCGTGTTGTGAGTATGTGAGGAGAACCATGGCCAGGACATGGAGATTTTGGAAACCCCAATTTCAAAAAAAGTAAACGGGGGGCAGTTTTCCGTGTTGCTTTGTGGGGATGCCAAGCCCAGTTTGGGCTGTTGGTAATTCATATAGGGCGGCTGGGTTTCCAAGTTGTTATGTTCAGTTTTGTTTGGTGGTTTACACCCCAAAGGGGTGTTGGGGGGGGGGGGGGGGGTGGGGTAACGTTTCCAGACAAGCAGAAAGTTTTCTTTTCCGACACACTTGCAAAGGGGAATTTTTAACCGGATTGTGGGCCTTGAAGACTAAGAAGCATAAAAAATTTTCATAGGGGGGGAGGGGACACGGTGTTTGCCAACATAACATTTTTTGGGTCTGATGGTTTAGAAAAATTAATTCTTTTTTTTTAGACGTAATCAACCAGGAAAAAAATGATGTGGTGAAAAAAACTGTATTAAAAAAACTTGGATTTTCCTGGTTTGTAAACAACAGTTTAGTAAAAGTGTATGGTAAAAAAATTTCTGTGTGCATGGAATTATCTTAAAGACATACAATTTCTACACTATTTGTTTTTTACAAAACAGTGGTAAAGTAAAAATCTGGGTGGTAAAAATTAACTTTTTCCCCCTGTTTAAAACCCAAGCCAAAACAGTCCCAATGACCTGACAAAAAAACAAACAAGTAAAAACGTGTAATAAAATGGAAATAATGAAGAAAAACATTATTGGAAATTAAATGAAAGTAAGTAAACAAACAAAATAAAAAACAAATGCGGTTGTGAGGGAAACAAGGGAGGAGGATGTTCGCCCACAGGCCGCTGTGTTTGTTGTTATAACCCTTGTCTCGATTCTTGTCTTGGTCTATTTTTTGCGTATTGCATTAAAAAACAAACTAAATGTATGATTTCGTCTATCGTTAACATGTTTTAAAATTACACAACTTGAATAAACATACTTTTTGGTTTCCCAAAATACTGATTTCAAGCAAGCACATTTGGGGTCACACCAAGTCGTTGGTCAAAAAAACGGCATGTGAATAATAAAAAAATTCTATAACGGAATAATTGGGGTCAGGCAAAAAAAACAGGGGGCATGTCTTAATTATTTAAACTGAAGGAAAATCGAAAAAAACACATTTGTGAGTACTTGCCATTCACCAGGGAAAAAAATAAAAAAACACCAAAACTAACCACTGCGGGTGTTCCCAATCTTGTTTGCTGTTTTACTAGTAGAATGGGAACAAAACTCAGGGATCTCCAATGCGGACCCATAACAGTGGTGGAAGCCCAACTAACTTGGACAAAATCACATTTTATATAATTGGAACATATACTTATCGGCTCCTCCTGGGGACAAAAATCATGCAACACCCAGGGCTGTTGGTTGGGTCTTTGGGTTGGTTTTTATTTTGTGATCACAAATAGTGATGACAATGTTCTGATCCGAGGTGCCCCGTCTTCCTTGCATCCAACTCAGGGGCATTTTCTTGCAATGGGGGACTCTGGCCCCGCATTCAGAATCAGACATCACTTTTTTCTGTTGTATAGGACCCGTTTTTGATTACACTCAGGCGGGTCTTCGTTAATTTAGGCGTCAAAAATACATTGAAAAAATATCAGTTCTTGGGCCATAGCATTGCAAACAAAATAATCCTAGAAAATATTTGATATACCAAACTTTTCACGCGGTGTCAGCTTGGCATTGAGCATTGTAATCCACTCACCGCATTGCCTTCAGAGGGCTGCCTTTTCTTGTGTGTTGTGGCATTCTGTTCAGTGGCTGTTGTGGGGGGGGGACGGAAAAAAAGGGACAAAATAGTGCCAACGGGCAAAGAGGGGGGCGCTAAACTCAGCTGTTATAAAATCCCATCCGTCCCCCTGGTTGGGGGTGTGATTAATGCCCATTGGTGTATGGGCGAGTTTGGAACCAAACACAAGGGGGAGGAAGGGGAAGTTGTGAACAACAACTGTTTCTGGATCAAAGCAGTACCCAAAAATGTGTTTGGAGGAAAATTCATTTTACGGGCACATTGGATTAGAATTTGTTTTCCACTCATTTGCCTTGTACCTTTCATGGTTACGTTGCGTGGAAAAAAGTAAAAACACATTATTTCTTTTGGTTAATGGGACCACTGGTCCAGACTTTCCAGAGCCCAAAAAAAACCAAAGCGTCTTTCTGCCCAAACAAACCCACAACCCACTCCTGCAAGGACTGTCCAGGGGGGACAAACAGAAAGGGGTCATTTCCCCCACACGCCTTGTCCAAACCCGTGATTTTGGCCGCCAAGGATTTTTTCTTTCTCCTTTGTTTGGGACAGGGCGGGCCCCCATTTTAATATTTGAAATAAACTTGTTTTATTAGTTAAACATACCCCCCCCTTTATTTACTGATAGATAGTGGGGGACACCCAGAGTTAAGTGGTTGGTACAGTTCTTGGGGTTTCCGTTGCCAGGGTTTGGGATTTATTTACCCTGGTGGCAAGGGACCAAAAACAGGGTTTCTAAACTTCGTACCTGTACTGCTGATGAAACACTTAAGGTCACACGCAGAGGTTTCAGAACACATGATGTTAGAGGGTTTTACCGGGCCACATTTTCCGCAAGAGACTCAACAAACTATACATGTCTGTCAGAAACAATAACTAAACCGTGGAGGGGGTACGCCTTCACGTGCTGAAGGGGGGGGGACCTTTCCAGTGATTTCAGGCAGAGTTTTTATTTTAAAACACGGAATTAACAGTTTACTAGCATTGAGGATTATGTATTTTTAAAGAATTTGGCATGTTGTACTTATCAGGGGACTATAGACCTGCAAAATTTTTTAGGGGGCTTAACAAGCATAATAAACATTATTTGATTTTAAAAAAAAGGTTGCATTTTTGGTTTTACATAACACCCACTTGGAATTGCGTGTGAATACAGTGGGAGCCCCCACGATGAAAAAAGAGGGAGGGACTGGACAGGGAGGATTGTGGGTTGTTCAAACCATTTGGGAGGAACGTTGGGGTTTTTCTTTTACTGGGATGGTATACTTTGTTTTCTAAACCTAACCAAAGACCATTGGAAATGGGGGGTGTCGAGGGAAAACCATCCCAAAAATCTCGTGTGGAAAAGGCTCCTTCAAGAAAAGGCTGACCAAAGTTTAACCCAAAAAAACCCTGGGGGGGGTGGGTGGGACCAAATCCATCCAAAGAAAAGTGTTCTGCCTTTTTGGTTTACGGGGGTGGCAATGTTGGGAATTAAATTCGGGGGCCCCCACAACCCTAAAGTGGAAGGGGAAAAGACAAAAAGAAAGGAAAAGACCTATGAAAAGAAATGTGACGAAAAACAAATCAAAAGGGGAAAAGGCCGGGACAAAATAACGGTTTTCTGGGAAACAAACCAAGAAGCAAGGGGTCCCCAATTCGTTCATGGGGGCTTGCCAAAGCTACTACTGTGGAGGGTGGCAAATCCCGAACCTTTCGCGGGCCATCAACCGCTTCCACTGACGCGGAATCACATGGGGAAGACGGGGCCCAGGAACAGGAAGCCTTGTCACTTTACTTGTTAGTGGTTTCCAGGGCAGGGGGGCCTTGGCTTAAGGGAAAAAAAAACCCGATTTCTTTTCCACCTGGCTGGATATTTCTTCTCCAGGACGTGTGTGCTGCAGACGTGGGGTGCTGTCAAAAACTGAGAAGGGGCGGGAGGCTTTCTTCCTCCTTCCTTTACCCCACATGACGGGGGGAAAAACCAACGCATGGTGGAGTACCGCCAGCAAAAAGGGGGAAAACCAAAAGTAAAAAACAAACAGGAGGCAAAGGAAAGGCCCGAAAAGGAAACTTGCATACTTTACTATAGATGAAATAGGTTGTTTTTGGGGGCTATGATGTGTGGGGGCGGGCGCCATAAAGGTTTGAACAAAACGGTTTCTGATAGGAAAGAGGGGGCGTTAAACATGTGTTGCAAAAAAACTGATTCATCAAGCCACTGAATCCGTGTTAAACTTGAACTCCTTGTTAGCTTAAGTTTCACCAATGTACCAAACATAAAATAAGGGAGGGATGGGGCCCCAGTACTTGCCAGGGGCACAGAAACTTTGAAAAAGGGAGACGTTTGAAAAAAGCGGGGGGACCACGAAAAGGGTTTCAGAAAATGTTGGTGCAGATTGTTTCAGTCGGGGGACTGTTTGGAGCAGTTGCGCAATTATGTTTGAGTTGGGACTTTCCACCGTGCGGGAGGGGTTTTTCGTTTTTCTCAAAAGTTTAATGATTATTGTTTTTTGTTGCTAATTGTTTGAAAAATGGGTAGGTAGCCCTTCTTTTTTTTCGTGGAAATATTCATCTAGCAGACTAATCGTTTTTGTTGGTTTCGAAAAACGGAAATTTCCCCTTCGTTTAAAAACGTGTAGGACATTTTCCGGGATTCAGTTGTTTTACTTTTGTGTGTTTGGAGTGGGAGATGGTTTCATAACTAAAATTAATAGATTCCGCCCTCGGGTTTTCATATAGTTTATAAAATGTATAGTTTAGGTAATTAAAAACTAGAAGGTTCAAGAAATGTTTTCCAGTTGGCCAAGCTCGGTAGGAAATTATTCTGGTCGCACATTTCCGGGCCAAGTATAGGTGACAGTTCTTGGAGGAGAGTCTTCAAACTAAACCCCCACTGTTTAACCAGGATGGGGGGGGATTTTAAGGTGTCGTGACCACCAAAAAAAAACTTATTCCGGGAGGGAAAAATACTTTTTTTTAGTTTTTCCAGGGATTTTTTTTTTCAAGTCAACTTTCCATGAGAAGAATAAAAAACGTTTCATAAACCAACATGTGGTCAAGGGCAATTAATAGTAGGGGCCACAGTTTGTAAGAAAAATGGTTACGTTTCCTGGTTTTCCCTGTGGGGGACAGATTGTTGATTGCGGTGCAGCATTTTTTTATTTGATGGTTTTGTGATTAAAAAAAAAAAAAAAAGTGTAATTATTTGAAGAAACATTTTGTAACTAAATAAGGTTACCATGGTACTGTTCAAAATCCAAAAAAAACAAAACGATTTTTTAAATAAAAATAGATGGAAGAAATATATTAAAAAATAGTCTACCGAGAACAATACAAAAAAGATACCGGAAAACTTATGCTTTAAAATGGGGAGACTCGGGGGGACGGATGGGTTATTGGCACAAAGGAAAACTCCACGTCGAGATTCCCACCCCAAGGGAAAGGTCGGGGACAGTCTTTTCCAAGGGATGACACGGTAACAACGTACCACACAAAAAACACTCACTTTGCTTTCTGGTTTCTTTAGAAAATAAAAAATTCGTCATCAGACACTGTGGGAGTTTTAACTCGTGGGCGGACCGGATGCCCGGAATAGAGTAACGCTATTTTGGGAATTGGGTGTGGGGTTGGAGGGGTCACTCATTGTGGTTGAAAAGTGGTTTTCTTTGATGTAGGCAAGTTAGTTTAAAAAAAAAAAAAGGAAGATATTTTCTTTTTTGTTTGTGAAGCGGGAACCCTCCTTTAGATAAAACAAAAACACTGTAATACAAAAAAAAAATTGGTTTTTTTACAATTTAAAAAAGGCTTGTATTGCACATTGTAAAATTGTGCCTCAATTTCGTGGGAAAAACCCGGCCAACGTTTTCCATTTCTTAACAAAACTCACCCAACGTCCTCTCCATGTAATAATGGGGGACCTATTTTCGGAGGAAGGGAGTAGGTGGGGGGGGGGGGGGACAAAACGACCCTAGGAGGGGAGAGCACTTTGTGAAAAATTAAGGAAGTGCTTAACCTCCATTAACTCGCGTCAAATACCACATGAAAGCCAACACAAGTTGGAGACGTTCTGAAGGTTGAAAACCGCAGGGATGT
>JAGGCT020003027.1:17500-25574 GCA_017654935.2 Phymorhynchus buccinoides | reverse complement strand
ATATTTCGTGAATAATTGTTAAACGGTGTACGCAGATACCTTTAAAGGACTCGGTACACGTTAACAATATTCACAATATATTTCTATTTATCCATGGTAACACAGTGAGTTGTAAGTCATATTATGGAGTGGCCTAACACTGTGTTACCACGAGGGAAATAGATATGTTTCGTGAATGATGTTAACGTGTACACAGACCTTTAAGCTTACTTGCATAGAAATCACTGTGATGCCATGGGAAAAAAGAGAGTGAAACACGTTCACGTGTACAGAGACCTTAAAGACCCGCCACGTCACGTGTATTCCCCCCTCTCCCTCCAAAAGACACACTGACCCAGCAAAATGAAGTCCCTCGATTTGTTTTCTTTATGACCCGGTGTGACCCACATACAAATACCCCCAAATTCAAATCGAGGCTGTTCTTCAAAGTCTCTGTCCCGTTTTGAATGTGGGGGCATTTGTATGGGAGTCACACCTGGCCAAAATAAGATTCCTTACCAGCGAGAGAGAGAGAGAGAGAGAGAGAGAGAGAGAGAGAGAGAGAGAGAGAGAGAGAGAGAGAGAGACAGAGAGAGAGAGATGAGAGAAGAGAGAGAGAGAGAGAGAGAGAGGAGAGGGAAAACACGTGAAACCCGTGATTATCACTCATGGACGTGGTGGGTCTTTAACAAGTTCTTTTTTTCTTTTCAGATGGGAGCTGATTTTCTCGAGTGCTGCACATGATGCTGCTGCTGCTGTTGCTGCTGCTGCCTGCACCACTTTCTTTGCCCCTCCCTTCTTGTTGTTGTTGTTGTTGTTGTTGTACCAGAGTTTCATCTCTTCCACCGTGGTGGGCATGGGTCGGCCTCGGGTCTCCGGCAGCTGCCGCATCGTCAGCAGTGCCAGCAGGCACAGAACCCCGAACACCAGGCCAGGAGCCCACAGCGCTATCTCCGCCTGTTATGGGGTTGTGGGTGGGTTTGAGGGATCGTCGTCATCGTCATCATCGTCGTCGTCATCATCATCATCATCATCATCATCACCATCATCGTCATCATCATCGTCATTCATCATCGTCATCATCAGCAGGCATCCCCGAACACCAGGTCATCATCATCGTCGTCATCATCATCATCATCATCATCATCATCATCATCATCATCAACCATCATCATCATCATCATCATCATCATCATCACCATCATCATCACCACCACCATCATCATCAGCAGCAGCATCATCATCATCATCATCATCCTCTCTCATCATCATCATCATCATCATCATCAGCATCACCATCATCATCATCATCATCATCATCATCATTATCATCATCATCATCATCATCATCGTCAGCAGTGCCAGCAGGCACATAACCACGAACACCAGACCAGGACCTGTTATGGGTGGGTGTGAGGGATCGTCGTCATCGTCATCGTCATCATCGTCGACGTCGTCATCATCATCATCATCAACATCATCATCAGCAACAATCAACAACAGTTTCCTGATCATCATCACCATCGTTGTTGTCATCGTCGCTACCATCATCATCATCATCATCATTGACATCTTCGTCGGTAACAATGTTGTTGTAATCATCATTGTCGTCATCGTAGTCTCTCTCTCTCTCTCTCTCTCTCTCTCTCTCTCTCTCTCTCTCTCTCTCTCTCTCTCTCTCTCTCTCTCTCTCTCTCTCTCTCTCTCTCTCTCTCTCTCTCTCTCTCTCTCTCTCTCTCTCTCTCTCTCTCTCTCTCTCTCTCTCTCTTTCTCTGCGCGCGCAGCAAAAAACACACCATTGCCTTCTATTTGACAGAGGGAAGTAAAAATAAACCTCAAGAATGACCATCCGTAGGGATACCAGAAGCGCCCAATCGATTTTCGTTATAGAAACCAGTCAGCAAAGGGAGATAACTCACCAGGTTGTTGGAGTAAGGGGCGACCATCGCACCCACACGAGCAATGGCGGAAGCCATGCCCAGACCTGCCGTCCTGTGAAAACACGCTCGATTAAGGAACAGCCACACTGAGCATGCGATTCGATTGAGTGCGATCCGATTTTGACATTTGGTGAGGCAGAACTCGTATGAAGTTCTTCTGGTGTAAATGAATCTAATGAAATCCAACTAATTTTATTTTGTAGTCCGATGTTGACATTTTGTGACGCAAAATTCGTGAGAAATTCTTCTGTCTAAATGAATCTAATGAAATCCAACTAGTTATGTAGTTTCCAAAACACGATTCTGATCATGAAGAAAAAGACATTCTTATTTTTTGTAACGGACATTTTATTTGATTCGTGTATTGCGGTCTACATGAGTATAGTGAACGAAAATAGTAGAGTTATTTTTTAGACGGACGTATTTCGCGTCAATCATGATTCATAGATGTCGTCAAAGTCGTATCGTATCGGGGGTCAAATCGTATGCAGTGTGGTCGGCCCATTAATGTAGGAATCCTGTAGAGTGTAGCTGGTTCAAACGTTGGTGCTAATTGAAACGAAAACAATTAACAGCATCGTTGCTTTCTTTTGAAGAGAGAGAGAGAGTGAGACAGGGAGAAGTCGAAGTCGAAGTCGAATGGTTTATTCATTCAAAGGCCAAGGCCCCATATGAATAAGGGGCAATAATTAACAATATTAATACATCAGTGGATTATAGCACTTGAGAACGACAACAAATCGCTTTGGAACACAAGCATATACTAGCAAACAATTACAAACTAGGACATAATTATCTCTCTTAACCGGAAAGCTTTGTACAAATACAGAGTTAGATTACGTACTGTTCTCTCATTAGTATTCGCCATCAATAAAGTTAAAAACGAAATTGACATGGATATTTGTAGTATTTATACGGGATTAGTTTTGCTCGAAGAACACTTAGAGCAGGACATTTTAAGACAAAATGTACCTCGTCCTCAATTGAATCTTTGCATAATGGACATAACAGATCAGCATGCTGGACAATTTGGTATCGATACTTATGCTTTTTTATAACAGACATACCGAATCTAAACTTAGTCAAAACAGTTCGCTGACACCGATCAATATTCAACAAAAGATAGCTATGAACTAAATGTGAAGAGGCAAACATTCTATATACATCGAATCTAGTGCTAGCATTTATATGACCTTCCCAATCTTGCCACCTAGTATCTGTAAGTCTTTGACGTAAGCTGCTTATAAACAGTTTTTCCCCACCTACTCCCTGACAATACCAGACAAAACCAAAACCAAGTTCACACAAACACACACGTACCTTAGTTACCCAATTACTTTTCCCCTTCGAGTCTAAATCATAGAGCATATCATACGCTTTTCGTGGCAATCTTTCACTGTCCATTTTCAATAATTTTAACCAGTAGGAAATGCACCTGACAGCAGAATTTATGTGAATTGGGAATCTATTTGTCTCCCCATAAACTAGATCGTTTGGAGTTTTCATCGAAACTCCCAAAAATCTTTTAAGTCCAAACAAATGAACAGATTCACAGTGTATGACAGCAGTCTTATCTAGCCCCCATAACTCTGACCCATATTGTACAACCGGCTGTAGCTGAGTATCAAAAACTTTTACAAACAGTTCTAATGAGTTACTATTTAGCAAAGCTAATTTCCTCATAACATGTAACAACGCTTTTTTTTGCCCTACTAGACAAATCTTTACAGGCTGCTGCGAAACTTAAACGAGTAGAAAACAAAATTCCAAGGTACTTATAAACAGGGAGAGAGAGAGAGAGAGAGAGAGAGAGAGAGAGAGAGAGAGAGAGAGAGAGACGATGAGAGAGAGAGAGAGAGAGCGAGAGAGAGAGCTGAGAGAGAGAGAGAGCAATAGGCGGAACTTGGGGGTGGGGGCGGGTCCATGGTTTCCGGAAACCCCACCCCCTGGCGGAAAACAAAAAGGAGGACCCTCCTTCTGTAGTCCAAAATGTACTTTATTACAGAAGGGTGACAAGAACGAAAAGGATTCTATGTTTGGCTTAATAAGCAATAAAATGCCAATGTAGCCTCCCGTGAATAGTGCGTTTGAGTGTTAGAAGTCAAGGTAAGCCGTGAAAGGAGTTTCCGGAACCCCCCCCCCTCGGACAAACATGCGTTACTCCTTTATTGGCCACTGCAACTAGGGTTATTAAAGCCCTTGACGGCAAGAGTTAAGCCCTTGTTGATCAGTATCCAAAAGGGCATTCACTCTTGCAAAAGGCAGCCATTAAATGGCCTCAAATAGGGTTATTGGCGAGAGTTATGCCCTTGTTTGTAGTACTCAACCATCTTCCCCCACCCACCAAGGGCATTCACTCTTGCAAAAGGTGTTATTTGCAGCAGCCAATAGAGATAGACGCTGGCTGGCTGGCTGGCTTTTTTCTCGGACAAACGAAAATACGCTTAACGTCTTCCGATGTGGAACTCGGACAAAGATCCGTTACTTCTTTACATAGATAGATAGAAGAAGAAGATAAAGAAAGGCCGGGTTCACATTAGACGCGTAAGTTCCGTACTGAAAACCCTAAATAAGTGGAAGAAAGAAGGATAAAAGTGTACGCATATAGGGGAAATTCGGACACGTGCGCAAATCTTATCCCTTTCTTTGCTTCACTCGTTTATGGATTGCGCACGGGTTTCCGCATGGAATATCCGCTTATGTGTGTACACGGCCTTGTGTACCTCGAGCCCTCGCCTGTGGCTATCAGCACAGAGCACAGGATGAGTGAGACGGCTGTTACACAGAGAAATCGAGAGGTGACGGTCAGCCGACCAAACCTGTCAAAGTACACATGCAGAGCCACACACGGAAAAAACTAGATCATCATACAGAAAGGCACTCACACACAAACACATCTCATGCACGCACGCGCAAGCGCGCACACACACGCAACAACAACAAACATGCACACACATGGACGCACGCTCACTCGCACAGACATACACACAGACATAGACACATCAAAACAACAGCGAACTGATCACAGACCCACAGTTGCAGGGGTGCTTATTTTCCGGAACATGAGGGATTTCCGGTTATTGGGGATGCCAAAAACTGTGGCTTCCGGTTTCGGGAGTGTAAAAACTTGTGGCTTCAGGTTATTGGGGAGCAAAATCTTGTGGCTTCCTGATTTTGGAAGCCAATGTGCGTGATTGTCACGTCCGTATTGTGGTAAATAGCGGATTTTAATAAGAAAGTATAAAGCAGACAAATTCAACATCTTTAACAACTAAGCTACAATAGATATTTCTGTTACAGGATGCTTTCTGTAGCGATGCTCAAAGCACTGCTTAACATAATTATTACCTTTTGAAATAAATTTTGATAACTTGAAAAGAACTGAACGTGTGCAGGAACATAGTTCGTATAAAATGTAGGAACTGGGTGGGAAATTGTTTTTGTTTGTTTGTTATTTGCTGTTGCTGTTGTTGTTTTATTAGTGGTTTTTTTAAATAAAGTGAGTGGACAGTTGAAAAGTAGAATTCATTCTTAATCTGCGTGTTTAAGCTGGAATTTTGCCCAATGAAAACATTAATGTTCAGAACTGGGACATGAAGCTGTTATATAGATCTTCAAGAGACAAGAGTCTTAATTTGTGATGCTGCTTTGTTGTGCATGCTTTCAAATAAATTTCGTTTAAACAGACTGACTCGTTTCTGAATCGGTCTGCACAGTCACTTGCCATGTGGCACTGCTCTGGCCGATGAGGATGACAGCTGATAATATAGTAGCATTTATAACCTTTGTTCAAAGAAGCTCTGCATGTGTGTTGTCACGAGTCCCCGCAGTTTTACGCTGGTTGACACGAGAAAGGGGAAAGGGTTCAGATGAGGGTAGACTGGAAAAAAGGGTGGAATCAACGATCCGCGCACACACACCTCAAAAGACAAGAAATGAAGAGTTTTAAAATGAAAATGCCCAGGGTTTAATGCCCTAAACAACAAAACATATACCCGCAACACACAACACTAATCCCACTCGGCGGGACATCACTAATTCCTTAACGATACAACAACATTCCCTAACAGTGAGACAACACTAACACTAGATCTCACCCGAAATGCAAAGAAAGCATCCTCAAATTATTACACAACACTACTCTTCTGCGTGCCAAAAGAGGTCTGAAAATAACTTTCACTTTGCCTGCGAAGGCTGAATAATAACCACTTTGATGGTGGCAAAAACAATACTATAACCACCCAAAGTTCAACAATTTAATGGCTCATCAGTTTACAGGCTGAAACAGACTAAGAATCAGAGTATAACAGCAGCAAACAATTAGAGTTCCTTGAACGAAGAACCAAGTACGTTCACTATAAACAATAATTAAAAAAATACAGCAAACAACAACAACGGCAACTAATACATTTCTTAAGCTCAAAGGCCAGGCATTTCAGGGCTGAAAAGTCAAATGCAGTGTCTTTCTTTAAAGTTAACTTCTGAATGGCCTCCTGGCACAAACAGGTGCAACTGATTTGGTCTCAGTCCTTTCCTTTCTTTCTTTCTTTTATTTTAGTTCACAAGTTAATCACATTTTAAATTGAATACACTTAACTCATAGTTTGGAGAAGCTTGCCGCGGTTGAAACGTAGGGCCAACGTAGAAGGGTTCCGCCCTCAGACGGCGTAAATGCAGCATCCAATGGTGGTGAACTGAACGCCGGGTAGCCCCCTTCTAGGGCAGAATGAAGACCGAGGGCAGCTCCCTGCAGCTCTCCCTGGGCCGTCCAACTGGCACTCCGACGGTTGGCCTCTCAGCACCCAAGGGTCCTCAAAGTACTGAGGAAAAACATCAATTGGAAGAGCGGGCCTGAACCCGCCATGGGTAAGTCTCATGGCTTTAGATGTGCTTCGGGAACTGTGCCACCTGGGTTCTTAAGTACCAGGAGGTAATAAGCTCAAAACTGAGGAATTTAGAAAGTGAAAATTGAATTTTGAAACTTTTAAAATTGAAACAGCTGACCATGTGGAATAAAATGTGATTAAAACTTCTCAATAAATATATAATATTTCTGGAAAAACAAGATAAGCAAAACCACATTCTTCTTCTAATTTTGAAATTCAAAATGTTAAGTGGTACAATACCCGGTATAATGCAAAAACAAAACATCAAATCACAAACCACCACCTGAAATACAAATTCATGATTAGAATGGCACGTAACAATGCTCCAAAGACACGAGCTAACCCCACAATCAAAATTATCAAATTGGCGCCCCATAACACTTTATCTCTACTTGGCGCACCATACTTCCCAAATACCGAGGTCCCATGCACTATGCTTCGCCCAAACATACAACCCAAGGCGACAAAGAAGAATTCAATTAATTATTAAAAATCACTATTAAAATTTAGTACAAATTAAATTATGAAAAATTACTAGAAAATAAAACAAGTAAAAATATAGCAGCACCCAACTGCCGACCTGACACAGGACAAACCAAACCAAAAATCTCGCCAAACAAATATAATATAATTCGGGGGTTCAACAAACACTAGAGCTTAGCGAAAATTATATGAACAGAGATTAGGCGAAACGAACCCCAAAAGCCTACACACGAAACCGGAGGAACAGCCACTAGGGAGAACCTGGAATAAACCAAAAGCAGCAAGTAAGTTCAAATTATAAGCTTAGCCAATGCAAACTTAATCCTTTCACGACTGACGACAGCAACTCAATGCTGAAACAAGAGTCTACTATTTAACCAAATAAACTGCAAAGTCAAACCTTCGTGAATAACGACTTCAAAACTCACCAAAACGCCCTGTGCTCCTTTCTATATACACTAGCCCAGATACAGACACTTCCCGCGAAGGACAGTACTGCAACCAGCAACACCCCTCATAGTGCCAGGGCCGTGCATGAATACCTTGCAATGCATCATAAAGAATTTTGTTTTGCAGTTTTTACTTAAGTTTATATAGCTGATTGAAAATCTGATGGGGGCCGGGCTGAAAAGTTTGGGCAATGTTAAATATTGACGTAAATTCAAAATGGCCACCAGCGAGGTGCAAAGATATAGGATTGATACACCATTCACTCAATGTAGGACATAAATTACACGCAAGCTTGGATAATGGCTAGTCTATACCTGGTTTATAGGCTTTAAAGCA
>JAGGCT020003027.1:0-12500 GCA_017654935.2 Phymorhynchus buccinoides | reverse complement strand
GCAAAACATTGATTTTGCTCAAACGATTTTGAAAATTGAATTACACAAGCACAAAATGAAACAGAACACAGTTCTTTACCAATATCAATGCCAATAAAGAGGTCAAGAGGCCTACAACATTGCAGAAATAACCACTATAAAACATCTAACCAAACTGATCATGTAAATCATGCGTTATGTTTAATTCTGATCGCTTCTCGGCCTTTTGGCTAAGATAGTGATTCGGGAACATAAATTTTTGTTTATTACCTGGTTGGTTTGTTCAGCCCGTCGTACATGGCGAAAGCCGATACGCGACGTTAAACTGAACTTCCATCCATCATGTAAATCTTGTACATCCAAAACAATAGGTATATAGTTGACAACATAATGTGTTTTAATGTTTTATACAGTAAAGAAAAGAATCCTTCTCCAAAACACGGCATTTGCAGTGGGTTTTTTTTTCTTTTTCCCTTCTCATTAACAAGCCCTGACATGATAGGCTTTAATTGCTTTATTGCTGCATTGTTTTAAAGAAAGAAACAATCTAATGGTAATGGAACATCCAATTCGAACATTTGCAGACCAAAATACAATGAAAACACAAAGTGGTAATTTTTAAACAAGAAACTGACCTGGATGGAACAGGGATGGGAATTGTCCACCGAACAGCAAATTTCCGCCGATAAAAAGTCTGTCCTCCATTGGAGGGTTTAGTTAGGGATTCTTTGAGGAAAACAGGTGCAGTGACCGGTTATGTTCTATATGTACAGACCACGAATCAATGACGATAAGAGTTTGTTATGCGATGAAGGAACGATGCTATAACAACAGCTTCCAAAATTCTGCTTTGAACTTACTTCCAGACAGACAATATAAATAGAAATTGATGGCACTGTTAGTGTGCCACATGATGTTGCTTGTAGCATCAAACACGTCGTATTGACCATCAACTACGGGGTCGTCCCAATCAGCGTAGGGAATTAAGATCATATACACTGACACTGGCGTGGTCAGAACAAAAAACGTGACACTGACGGTGACCAAAGTCACTGTCATCGAAGACGCCTTTTGCTGCCTGCTGTCTTGGGTAGTTTGTTGAAGCGGTAGGTGACTGTCTTTACTGACGGATTTCATAAGTTTCCACAGCAAAACCCCGTTGCTTACAGCCACCATAAGAAAAGGTACGAAACAGAACTCCATCAGATCGATCCAAGGCCAGATGATGTTCAGAAAGAACATGTATGCACCCGAATCAGCGAAAAAAATACAACCGTTTTCGTTTAAGTCATACCCGTACAGCAAATGGCTATTGATCAAAATGATAACAAGGAGCAGTAGTCCAGCTGCAATACGTGACTTGGTCTTGGTCCACACAGCGTTGATACGATGTGGCCACAGCACAGAAGCTGCTCTTTGCCAGGTTAGACCCACAAGCATCCAAGGAGACAAAACTCCAGTTACGTAGACCACTAACGGATGCAGCTTACACATCCATGGACTCAGTTGTGATATATAAGGCACGTCAAATTCTCTGTTGAGCCAGACTTCAAGAGGATTGGAAGCTAGCACTAACTGGTCAGACCATGCCAGGACATTGAAGAAAACGCTCAAACTGGACGAAGGAAGACGAAACATGATTATAATTATCATAACATTTCCCAAAATCCCGAACAGAAGCACAAGAGGCAAACCGATTTTCCAGATCAACTTGGATGCGTTTTTGTATGGCTGGTTTAATTCAGTCCAAACGGCACGATCCCATCTCCATGCAGGCTCGTTTTCAGGCATGCTGGGCGATATTTGTTATGTTTTTTGTTGGTTTGTTTGATTTATTATGTCTTTGTACATTACACAGTATTGTGAGAGGCAAATGTGAAGTGCCGGAGAATTGAACTTACTGGAAAGATATCCCGTAATATAATATAATATAATGAAATTAAATTGAATCTTCAAGTATGGTATAGAAATCTTATAATAATAACAAGTCGACACAAACACTTTGCAGTGAATGCTGTGATGTCAAAATTAATGTTAGCGACAAGAGCCGTATGTATACCAATTGACTGCCATGTAACGTATCACGTACGGGCTTGATGAAATCACCGACGACATCATCAGATGAAGGTGAATAAAACAACAACAACAACAACAACATACAGACGAGTATTCACATGGCGCTGAATCTTGATATAAATCAAATCAAAGCGTACACAGACGTTAACATTCATAACGCATTCAAACAAAAACGCAATACAAAGCGAACACACACGGATGACATAAATGGAACACAGCAGAAACAGACCTTATGGCAAGAGAGAGAGAGAAAGAGAGCGAAGCTTTAATGACGGAGGGAACAGGCGGGTTTTGAGGTTAGCCTTGAAAGCAGAGAGGATCGGTCACTGACAGAGGTAAAAAGGAAGTTTGTTCCAGGAGGTCGGTCCTGAGACAGCAAAAGAGCGCTGACCAACAGTTGATAAACTGTTTTTAGTTTGCTTTAACAGTAAAGAGTGTTATGCCCCAAGACCATTTTGTCAGATTGTCCCTGCCAGATCTCCTTTTCATTCTTAGGTGGACAAATGTGACTTAGCACCACGAATGGGACATTAAGTGTCAAACTGACCATTCTGCGAAAAATATAGATTTGAACACTTCGGATATCGCTCTTTCTAATGATAGAAGAACCATTATTGTATATTTTTTTCAAATCCAGTGTTAGGAGCATTTCAAGTTAGTAGGGTGAGCATCAGCCATTTTGAGGAAACACAGTCTAAAGTCTAGACTTGCTGAAGAAAATGCACTGACCTGCTCGTTTTTAAGCACTTATTAGACCATATAGATATCATATTAAAGCTTATCCTTTATAATTATGAACGATAAGATGCTAGAGAACATAAAAGTACCCTGAACTCAAAATTGACAAAAAAATGATATTTTTGACTTTGCAAGCCTGTTGTGAGAAACTTAATGTCCATTTCGGGGTGCTGGGTCAAAAGTGTGGTGACGGAAAAAGTACCTGAAATGTGGGACATCCGACGTTTCGTTGGAGTGTCTACGATACGAAACGTTGGATGTCCCACCTCCCAGGCACCTTTTCCTTCACCATATTTTCCCCACCTATTTATCTCCAAAGTACAGCAGTCACTAATTCATCTTTTCGTGATTTTTTTTAATGATTTTTTTCCTCTTTAATATAATAATAATAATAATAATAATAATAATAATAATAATGACTATTTAGGGCGCTTAATCTTGACAAAAGCCCTAAGAGCTTACAATCATAATATAAAAGAATACTAAAATAATGAAACAGTAAATAACATAGAAACACTCATACCCAGACACACACGCGCACGCGCACGCGCACGCACACGCACACACACACACACACACACACACACACATACGCACGTCCCCTATCCCGCACATACAAGCAGACAGACAGACACACAGACAGACAGACAGACACACACACACACACACACACACACACACACACACACACACACACACACACACACACACACACACACACACACACCGACACACGCACACATAGCGACTCAAAGGATAAGCTTAGCGGGGTATGCAGAAAAAGATTACGGTTTGAAGAGAGCTGTTTTAATCTCAACACTAAGACGAAATAGGGTTAAACGCCCTCTGCGGCCTTTCGGCCATGTGGGGCATTGGGGCTTTACTTTAGATATATAAAAAGAGGGGGGGGGGGGGGGGGGGGGGAGGGGTAAAAATTGACTTTTGCTGTTACTTTTAGCTGACTCCGGGCTCGCATATTACAGACTGTCAGTTAGAACTATTGGTAAAATATTGTTAGTCGTAACATTTACTGTCGACCGAGAGCTGCTCCCCAAGCTATGGTTAAAATTTTCAGGACCACAGTTTAAAATGTAATCTTTATTATTAAAAACTTTAAAATGTGAAATAAGGTCAGTTAAAATTAAGAAAAAGGAACTATATACAAAACATATTTATTCATTAACAATCTAGTGTTTTGATAAAATTGTTATAAAAGTGTATGTAAGATTGTTTAGTTTTACTAGGGATGTATATGAAAAAAGCTTTAACCGAGCTGGATTCGGGCCCGGGATGTTTGGTGTGTGTGTGTGTGCAGTGTGCTATCCGTTAGGCTGCTACAGCTTGCTGCTATCTACGTGAAGATTGACCTTTTAACTGTACACAGCGGTGGTCAGGGCCATCCGCTACACTACCACGGGGGGACGGAGAGCCTAACCAGAAAGTAGGCCCCCGTCCCCGCATAAACAATGTGGAGCGCTAAAAGTCAAAAACGATAAATGTACCTATATACGTATGTATACCCGTTATGCCTATGCACAAGCATTTGTTCCGCGATGAGATGTGTGCTTTTATTAATAGGACCAAGGTAAAAAGGATAAAAGTAGGTTAAACCGGCGTGTCTATATAATAATGCAAAAAATACGCGAAAGTGTTTTGCTTTACTAGTAGGACCGAGGTAAAAGAAAGGATAAAAGTAGGTTAAAATGGCGACTGGGGAGTCTCCCGTACTATTTTCGGTTACGCTTCGTAGAAACGTGCCATTGCTTGTAGCCGAGCAGGAGGGCCAATCATAAGTAAAGGATTTTGTGTTGGGTGTCTGTTATGAAACTGTTATAGCCTAGTGCAGAGAAAGTTGGTGTAAAGTTTGTTTTTGTTATGAAATTTATTACAAATTGATAGGGATGGGGCGAAGTTCTGGTTTTGACCCGCGTTCCGAGCGTTGTTTATTTATTTTGGTAAAAGAGTTTTTGTGAATCGCATGGGATTTTAAGATAACAATGCATAATTTTAATTAGAAGGGGTTTGGTTATTTAAAACAAGAGAGTAGTAAACAGTTTGCAATAACATTTTCTTTTTTGGGGTGGTCGATTGCCAGTCAGCGCGGGTAGGTGGCGCTGGTTTTCGACCCGGAGCGAGACCCTTCCGCGGGAGGCAAGTTGGTTTTGTGTTGGATTGTAGAGATGATATTGAAGATGGTGAAAAGTGGGTGTGATGGAAAGTAGCAGAGAACGGTTCTAATAGAAGTTTTTAGCCCATAGAAGGGGGTGGGGGCTGGGGCTGGGATGGTCCCCAAGACTGTTGGGGACATGTGATCGCCTGCGATGTGACAGACCTCTCCTCCAGGCCTCGAGGGGGAGGGAGAACGGACTATGGCCTGGGGACTGGTCCAGGGAGATGCCGGTCGTACATTGGGTGGGGATCCGTCGGGGGGCGCCGGTCGAGGCCACACGCCCCTGGTGAAGGCATTCGGGCGTACGGTCCCGGACGACAACCCCGGGCGACTCACTTGCCCCTGGAGACCAGGACCGGCTGGAAGGTGGGGGGTGGGAGGGACCAGAGTGATGCCCCCCAAGGGGCAGGTCGCCAGCCAGGAGACGTGGCATCACTCAGTTTAGTCAATGGGACTCTGAGGCACCCCGACCGATGGGGGGGGGGGGGGGGGGGGGGGGGACCGTAGCCGCTAGGGTGGGGGAGTAAGGCCCTTAGGAGAGGCAGCATACACCGGACCAGGGGTCACGGGGACGGGCTTGAGAGTAGGCTGGCTATTGTAAAGAAAGGTGTTTGAACCTGAACACTAGAGAAAATAATGCTTTACGCCCTCTTTGGCCTTTCGGCCATGTGGGGCATTGGGATTTTACTTGGGGATATAAAGAGGGGGGGGGGGGAGGGGAAGGGGGGGGGGGGGCAGGAAAATCTTTATTTTTTACTTGTAGTTTATTGCGAGCTCACATTCTACAGACTACCAGTTGACACATAATAAAAAGTATAGTTAGTTATGTTATAATCGTTACTTATAAAATATATTATTTGAGAATGATGCTCCCTGAACCTGAACACTAGAGAGAGAAAATGTAGTTTTACGTCCTCTTGGTCTGAATCAGACACATATGGGACATTTGTAAATACAAATATGGTTGGAACAATACTGGAGGCAATGCCCGGAGGCAGTACGAAACCAGTAAAGTCCCGATTTTTTAAATATTAATACAGATGGCTGTAGTGGTGACAACGCCTCGGTTAAACCTCATCGGCTATGGCACCGCCACAAGTGTATCATAGATCAGTGATTCTTCAGTGAACCTGAACACTAATGGAAATAATGTTTTACGCCCTCTTTGGCCTTTCGGCCATGTGGGGCATAGCCTGAACACTAAGACAGACAAAATGGAGTTTTACGTCCTCTTGGTCTGAATCAGACACATATGGGACATTTGTAAATACAAATATGGTTGGAACAATACTGGAGGCAATGCCCGGAGGCAGTACGAAACCAGTAAAGTCCCGATTTTTTAAATTAATACAGATAGCTGTAGCGGTGATCACGCCTCGGTTAAACCTCATCGGCTATGGCACCGCCACAAGTAGTTAGCCTGAACACTAATGTACGCAATAGCGTACATGACGCACACAAACGTTCCATACTAGGCAGGTTTGCATCATTACATAAAAATTATTGAAAAAATAATGCTTAACCACACAGTTTTGAAAATATGCGGTATTGTTTATAATAATAAAAGCTAGCATATATTATAATTCCAAAGTAAAAATTTTATTATTAGCAGATTTTAAAAAAAAGCATGACAAAGAAGACGAAGAGAGGGGTAGTGACTCATTTGCATTCTTTGCGGTACTAAAAATAGACTGGAAGTGATTTCATTGGTTGAAAACTATTAATAATATTAATAATTATAATAAACGGATATTTATATAGCTCCTTTTATCGAGCACAAAGCACTTTACAATCAGCATTGAAACACACACACACACACAACACACTCACACACACAACACACTCACACACACAACACACTCACACACACACACCTGCTTGGAAGCGCGGCTGTGGGCGCACTCACACTCACATTCGCGCACACGCTCACAAATTACATACATACACATACACACATACACGCACACAAATTACATACATACATACAAACATACGGACATACATCGCGTGCACACACACACACACACACACACACACACACACACACACACACACACACACACACACACACACACACACACACACACACACACACACACACACACACACACATCACACAATCACACACACACACACACACGTACGCACGCATGCACACAAACACACGCATACGCTCGTGGACACACACACACACACACACACACACACACACACACACGTGCACATAGAGATGGGGGTGTTATTAGAAAGACTGCCGGAACAGATGGGTTTTCAGGTTTGTTTTGAACGATGCTAACGATTGACTATGTCTGACAACAGAAGGCAATGAATTCCAGAGTTTGACTGCTGATGATGTAAACGCTCTATCACCGTGCCTATCACGTTTAATTGTGGTTGTATTCGAAAGACCCTATTGTCATTTGCTGAGCGGAGAGATCGAGATGGAACGTAAATTTCAAGAAGCTCAGAGAGGCATTGCGGTGCTGTTCCCGATATAATCTGATAGCAGAGACAGGCAGCTTTGCAGTTCATTCTTTGTTGAACGGGTAGCCAATGTAACTATTTAAGTAGAGGTGATGTGTGTTGAAGACGCTTGGCTTTGAAGACCATTCTAGCAGCAGAGTTTCGAAGTTGTTGTAAGGGCTTGAGAAGCGCCTGTGGGCAACCAAGTAGAAGGGAGTTGCAGTAATCTAATCTAGACAAAATGTATGAACTGACTAGCGTTTTGGTTGCCTCGGTCGTGAGAAAGGGGCGTATATAGCTGATTCGCCTGAGTTCAATGTATGCAGCCTGGCAGATCTTAGTGATATGATGTTGCATGGAAAGGTCTTCATCCAAAAAAGCGCCAAGGTTGCGAACATGTTCAGAAAAATGGATGTTGGAATCTCCAAGGGCAATGGTGGAAGGCAGAGAGCTTGAGTCAACGGATGGGGGAAGCACTCTAAGTGCTTCAGTCTTGTCATCGTTTAGCTTAAGCTTATTGTTTGACATCCATGTTTTCATTTCAGTAACACAGTCTTGAAGAGTGTGAAAAAGCTGGTCGGGAGCTAGCGGTAAAGCACGATGATTGAGTTGAGTATCATCGGCATACATTTCATGACGGACAAAGTGTTTCGCTATGAGGGGGGTCAATGGGGTGGCATAAAGAATGAACAAAATTGGTCCTAACACGGAGCCTTGTGGGATGCCAAAATCAAGAATTGACTCAGAAGATTTGTTTTCATTTACTACAACTATTTGTTTTCTTTCATGAAGATAGGAACGAAACCATTTGAGGACATTTCCAGTGATTCCAAAATTTTGTTCGAGACGAGAAATAAGCATGTCATGATCGATTGTATTGAAGGCAGCCGAAAGTTCAAGGAGTAGGAGAACCGAAGCTTTGTCTTCGTCTAGAGAGAAAAGTAAATTGTTCAGAATTCGCAACAGGACTATATCTGTGCTGTGCCCTGACCGATAGGCTGACTGATGAGGACTGAGAAGATTGTGGGTGGTCAGATGAGAGAAACGTTAATGAAGCACAAGCCTTTCAAGAAGTTTAGAAAGATAAGGGAGATTTGAGATGGGTCGATAGTTTTTCAGTTCGTTGGGGTCAAGATTGTTGTTTTTAGCAGAGGTTTTACGATAGCAGTCTTGAATTCCGCGGGAAAGATACCAGAAGAGAGTGACTCGTTCATTATATTGGTTATAGTTGGCAGAACAAGATCGATGTGTTGAAACAGAAAGTTGGTGGTAATAGGGTCTACGTCACAGGTTTTGGGCGTGGTCTGTAGTATAAGTCGCTTAGCAAAATCCTGGGAAACAGGGGTGAAAATTAGGAAAGGGATACCTTCGAAAATGGTGGCAGGATTGTCCAACTGCTGGACAGACTGAAAACTATTACGGAAAAATTTTATTCTATTACGGATAGCTATAATTTTATTCCTAAAGAAATCAGCAAACATATCATGTAGTAGACTTGCATCAGAAATGGTTGGAAGAACAGCTGGTTTGGTTTTGCCGAGCAGAGAGTTAATGTTGTTAAACAGCTGTTTAAGGGACCGTAGAGGAACACTTCTATACCGGTTTGGGTTGCATGGCTTCGCGGAGTTGTGAATTGTGAATGGTTAAACACTATGTACGTAATAGCGTACATTCGTGTTGAACGGTTGTAAAGGGAAGAAATCGGCCAGTGTTGAATGAGTTTTAAGGGAGGACGTGAAAGAAGAGAGGCTGTTTGAGGTTCGGAGTGCAGCGGAGAGGTTGTTCCAAGAGGAAGGAGCTTTGGCAGTCAAGCAGGGGACATGTGTGTCTAACGTACTTGTTTTCCGAAGGCCTTGTTAACAGACCTAACCACCAGACTCTTTCCCTTGCCAATCTTCCTTTTCCTGCTGGAATATTGTATTTTCATTGCGAATTGTTTGTATTTTTAGGTGAAATAATCAACAAAGGAAAAGAAACCATTCCACGTTGTTTATGTTGTAAGCATAAGTATGACAGCAGCACTGAAAAAGAGACAGAAAGAAAGAAGAAAGAACCGGCACAAATATCATTGGTTTGGCTATTAAATCTCACTGTAATCGCTGATGAGGATAAAGGGCCTGTCACACGCCCATTACAATCGCACGACTGTACGATAAGATTCGATCACGTGTTCTTGAAGCGCGAATCGCATTATGTTCTTCGAGACCACGTGATCGAATCGCATCGTACGATTTTAGTGGACGTCTGGCTGGCCCTTAACTTTTATACAGGCAAAAAGGAAACTCCTTACACTGGATATATCCCCTCTGCCTATATGAAAAGTGACTCCAAAACATATTGTTTAAGCACTCGATTCGAGGAATGATAACATGGTTGTTGTTTTTCAAACTTCTTTTAATGAATGAATGAATCAAATACAAGCAAACATGTACATGCAATTTACACTTTAGCATACATCAATTCCTTCTTTTTTTTTAACTTGATAAAGACAGACAGATGAGCAATAAATAAATGAAGCAGTGAATAAATCATTCAATACAGATACAGAAATAGAATAATAAGAGGAGGGAAATAAAATAAAAATAACCCAACAACAAACAAAACACATACAAATCAAAAAACAAAACAAAAATAAACGAACAGAGAGAGAGAGAGAGAGAAGAAAAGAAGAAAAAAAAGAAGAAGGAAGAGGCATTGGATAAGCGTTATGAAAGACGTGAATATTGTTATGTATATGCGAGAGGATCATTTATAAATGACATGTTTTTTAATACATCAAAAGATAATTAGTGCTCATATATTTACCAAAGCATTACCTCAAAGACAGATAGTTTGTTAACCACAACGGACACAAATAATGCCATACAAAGAAAACACTAAATTACACTGGTCTAAAAAAAAGAAACGAAAACGTATAATACATATTATTATTGTTCAAAAAGTTCAAAACGCTTTCCCTTCCCTTTCTTCAAGACCAGCATCATTCAATATCAGAAAAACAAGGGTTTGTATGGGTCCCAGAGTTGTTCAATCTGATCGACTCTCATTTGGATTCTGGCATTGTATTTTTCAACTGAAAATCTATATTTTAAAGTATGTGTAAAGGACATGAATAGTGGTGATTCATTTTTTGTCTTTCATTTATAGATGTACGATTTTGCGAACAAGATGATCAAATCTATAATCTCATCGATGCGAACATTCTTTTCACAACCGAAAATCACTAAGTGTTCGCTAAATTTAAAATTCTGTGCGATTGAGCATTTTTGAGTAAGTTTTGTTTGAAATTCTTTCCAAAAAGTTTGAACAAATTGTCAGTGCCAGAAAAGGTGTTGGATATTTTCTTTTTCAATATTACAAAAAGAGCATTTATTTGTTGCTTCACAATTCATGCTTTGAAGAATAATGTTAGTTCCGATAATTCTATGAACAATTCTAATTTGGGCCCATTTTAATTTAACTTCTTTAATTGTTTAAATTTTTCGAAATATGATCTTCCACTGCACATTCCTTGCAAGTCTACTATCCCAGTTCTGGCAACACCTTGGGTTTACTTCATTACTTACCAGATAATCATAAAACAGTCTTGCGCCTCTGGGAGAAGGAAGTAAGACAGACAGCACTTTATTTGTTGAAAATGGAGAAAACTTGCCATCAGTTAATTGTACTGCCTTTTCTTGAGCATAATGTTTCACCCCATTTATGATTCCGAAGTAAGAATGTTTGTAGGAATGCCATACTTTACCAAAAACATATCATAAGACAAAAGCCTGCCATTTTCATCCAGCAAATGACTAATTTTATAAACATCTTTCTCAATCCATATTCTTTAAAAGACGGGCTTCTGTGCTATTAGAATATTACAATTACAGAATAAAGGCTCGGATAACATTTCATCAGCGCTTTCAACCACAACGTTTTCTGCCAATTTATCATAAGCGTTAAACACATCACACCAAAACATATTTGTGTAGTTAGTAGTATTAATTACAGTGCCTAATTTTTTCTAGAAATGCGGCTCTTACGTTTAACTCTTTTACAATATGAGTCCATTTATGATTGCTCGAACATAATATTTTTATCCATGTAACTTTAAGTGCACTCATATATTTACCAACATCTGGGATGCCTAAACCACCCTGTTCAATATTTTTGTGTGAAATGTTCCTACTTATTTTGTCGTTTTTTTTATCCCATACAAATTGATATATACTTTTCTGCAAACAGCTTACAATGTCATCTGGAGGATTTGGCAGCAATAACCACAGAAAAATATTTTTTGATAAAATCAGGGATTTTAAAGTGGCGATGCGTCCGAGGGGTGTTAACTGTCTATTAAGCCAAGCTTTATATAGTGCTTTGATTTATCTGAATTTCTCATCAAAAGTTATTTTTATGCAATCTTTTAAATCATTTGTCATCCAAATACCTAGTATTTTAAACTGCTCTGGGTTCCATTGCATGCTTAAATCAGGCATATATTTTACCTTTGAGTTTTTTCTGTTTTCCCAGCCAAACTGCATAGCATTTATCCGCATTTAATTTTAAACCTGACACATTACTAAAAATGTCTTCTGTTTTCATGGATTGTTCAAAGGATTGTCTGTCGCCTTCTTGCAATAATTCCGTATCGTCGGCATATTGTGATGTTTTATTTTCTATTCCTGCAATATCAATACCTTTTATCAAATTATTTTGCCTTATCATAATAGCCAATATCTCTCTACACAGAGAATAAACAAATAAGGCGAGACTGGGTCACCCTGTCTACAACCCCTTTGAATCTGAAACCATGGTGTTAGTGTGCTATTGACAAGTGACTGTGGCTTTAATATTTTTGTACAGCGTCTCAATCCATTTACAAAATTCAGGGCCAAAATTGAAGGCTTTCAACGTTTTAAACATGAATGTCCAACTTAAAGAATCAAATGGGAATGATAACATGTTGGTTAGCAACGTTAGGTAATGAAACTGCTAATTGTCCTAACATGGTGTGCACTCGTTATAACAATACTCTATACAGATATAGTCACGAGGTGACAGCGTTCTGACACGAAACCACGGGTATTTTACT
>JAGGCT020003025.1:0-25666 GCA_017654935.2 Phymorhynchus buccinoides | reverse complement strand
GCTACATAAATATTATATTGTCAAAAGAGAGTATTCTGGTGGGAGACCTGACATTTCCATTTAGCGGGAGGACATAAATATTTCTTGTCATCAAGCTCGCCAACATCTCTTCTGGGCTGCACTGCATTATGACTGGACTCCCATCTTGCTTACTGGTGTGTAAACATTTGTCCCAAACCTGAGGTAATGAAAGCATGGGGTGTGGAGGAGCAGGAAATACCAATTCCACAATGATGATGTCAGCAACATGTCCATTGTTGAGGTAGCTCATTAATGGTCTGAAAGATAGCCTTCCATGTGCCCAGAAACAGAAACCTGGCAACAGTAATGAATCAAAATGAGGTCCTGGTTTTTTTCCTGAGACTTAATTAAGGTGCCTTTGGCATGGATTTCATTTTCAAGGACAGTAACACTCGACCACATGGATTAAGCAGTATGGACCAGTGCTTTGAGGATGAATCAATAGAGCGAATTGAGGAGTCAATCAGGTTTCCTGACTTAAAGTCCATATAACATGTTTGGGACATGACCCGAGACATCTGTGCAAGCCGGACCCTGAATAGGTCGTCAAATAAGAATGGGACATGACACCCCAGCAGAAGGTCCAGAATCTCTAGTCCTTGATGAGGTACTTCAGGGTGTCATTCAGAAACCTGGAAATCACACTCGTTATTGTTATTCCATTGTGTGTGTTTGACAAAGTTTACTCAGTTTTCTGCTAAATGAATCGTTTGCTCTAGAGTACCAAAGGGGGTTGCGTACCCCTTAAAATGACGCAAGCATGACGTGATTTCATTACAATCTCTACGATTTCAAGGGAGGGTGGGGGGTATGCGCATACCCAATCAACGCGCAGACCTGTTGGTACTCTATATGTTGATTTTCTGCAAATTTGAGGATCTTGGCACTGGAATGTTGGTAGTATGACTATCCTGTTGATTTTAATGCATATTTTTCATCTTTCAATGTTGCTTTTCTAAAGCATCGAGCATACTACTGCATGGATCTTAGCGCTATGTGAAATAAAATTATTATTATTATTATTATTATTATTATTATTATTATCATAGCGCCAATGGAATTCAAAATACAGAATGTTTTAAGTGATGCAAAGCAAGTGTGGAGTAGTATATAATTAGTATGCCTCTGTTCTGTTCAAAACTGTTCTTACATACATCTGTGCCTTTCCTCGATAATGTAAAATACATGATACATGTATTAATGACGCTTAATCTTGAAACAAATAAAATTGAGCAGCCTCACACAGCCATAAACTAGCTGTATATTCCACACAAATGTTGCTAGGGAAAGGCTCTTAACCATGTAAATCATCAAATAAAGACGTGAAGCAGTTTGATTTTCTTCATATTTAGTTTAATTAACTTTTCATCTTCACACGTTAGTCAAAAATAAGTTCCAGGAATTATTAAATTTGCCTTTAACCCCTTCAAGACATCTCTGCCTGAGACAAACATCTTTACTGACATAGGACAGCCCCACAAAAGTTATGACAAATAAAAGTGCAACAAAACTCGCAGCCAAGTTTAATTTTTCACTTTGAAATCGTGATTACTTGCATAACATCTCGAGATTTTTACATTCATTGACAAGTAGAAAAAGAACACAATGCATGCGTCATCACACCCGTACACACAACCGTCTGTACAGCAAGTGTCATTAACCAGAAACAAGAAGGCAAACGCCTTATAAACGTAGTCCCAGTTCAGTCTTCTCTTATTCTCACTTTATTATTAGCCTCTTCAAAGACTAGCCTTAATTAAGTAGCTTGGACTACAATCTCCCAACCCATTCCCCCCCACCACACCCCTCATGCGGCCCTATCAATTTACCCTCCCCTGTTTTCCTTTCTACTGACCCAACAGTTCTCAATCAGCATAAACACTCCCCCATCCACCCACTCACCACGACCCCGCCCATCCCACCCAAAGACAGACAGACAGAGGAATACTCGTACTCTGTAGGCCCAGTCTATTTCCTGGAGGGCGAAAAGTCGTGTAGAGTGTATTGTCTCCCTTGTCAAGGGAGTTAATTTTTGATTGTCGGATTATTGGGTTTTTTGGTGTAAAAACAATTCTTGTATCAGTATGGTAATATTGAGAATTTAAATATTTTACCCCCCAAAAAGTTGTTAGGCGACACCTGTTGGTTTAAGTCCATCCATTATCATTGAAAAAATCGGCGTCAGTTTAATATTCAAATTACTTTTCACTGGGATTACGTTGATATGGCTTGTCTATGTAAATCTAATATCGTGTGCAGCATCTGCAAGGTCTAAAGCCGGCGACAGACTATGTGACTGCCTCATATGACGTAATCACGTCGTGACGTAGTTCCAATTTTGTTTCCCGCACAGAAGACGTCACAAGCCATCTGACTCGATCAGACTCGATCAGTGAAATTTAGAACCCGCCCTATTCGGCCCTGTCACTTGACTGGGCCCGACTGAGTCAGACTGATCGAGTTAGATGGTATGCAAATGAGGTGAAACGTCACGACCTGATCGAGTCACATGAGGCAGCCACATAGTCTGTCGCCGCCTTAAGGAATCATTGTATCACGTTTCATTACGATCGGTTCAGTGGTTTAGGCGTTATGGACTGGAACACATTTCGGTCACACACACACGCGCGCGCGCATACGCACACGCGCACACGCACACACACACACACACACACACACACACACACACACACACACACACACGCGCGCGCGCGCGCGAGCTTGCACGAGGACAGGGCAACTCAGAGCTTTCGTTCCCATCCCAATGTACTCCCGTTCTGTTAGAACTGGGAGTACAATAATACACACGACTATTACAGGTGAGTCATCTACGCATTCTTCAAGAATAACAACAGCAGTAGCTGCAGCAAAAAATATAAAGAACAACAAAAACATTAACAACAACAACAACAAACTGACCGTTGATAAAGTAGAGCACGGTGGTAGTGGCTCCCATGCCAAATGTCAGGCTACACAGGGTAAGCAGAATGACACCCACAGAATGCTGGATACCAAGCCGGTACACAGGTTCAATAGGCAGGCATTTGGTCTTTGTTTCCTCATCAGGCCACGTGAAGTTGGACTCCGAAGGGCATATCTGGCATTGGAGGTTACCAAAGCTATCCAGCACCGTTCTTTCATTAGGCCGGCACTTGATGCATTTGAAGCAGCAGTGGGGCTGGCCCACTAGGATTTCATATCCTGGTTGACATGGCTTGCTGCAAACCGACTGGGGTATGGTATGGAAACCATCGTCGATGATCCCTGAAAATTGACCTGTAGCTGTAGGCCGTGGCTTGAAGGCAATGTGATCCTGCAAACACACAATTCGAAAAAGCTTTCTTGTTGTTTCAAACGTCTTTGTTGTTCTGTGATTCAAAACTGCTTTCTTTTGTGATTTGAGAAAACTCTCATTTTGTGATTCAGAAAAGCTCTCTTTTGTTATTTGAAACAGCTTTCTTTTGTGATCCGCAACAGCTCTCACTTCTAATAAAAACATGTATTATTTGTAATTTGACAGCTTTTAATTTGTGATAAATACTTTCTCGTTTGTGATTCAATAAAGCTCCCATTTTGTGATTTGAAACAACTTTGTTTGCGATTCGAAGGTCAAGATGTGCCACCCCCCCCCAACCTATCTCGGTTAATTCTATTTTTCCGTTATTGCCTTTCTTACCATACATAAAGCTGTATTTTAGGAACATTTTTAGCTAATAACCTTTTTGGAATACTAACCCTATCAATATCCCTAACCCTAGCCCTAAACCTAACCCTACCCCCCACCCTAGAAGACGGAAAAACGCAACGAACCACAACTGTGACAAATCGCGGTGTACTGCAGTACATAGTGGGGGGTAGGGTTAGGTTTAGGGCTAGGGTTAGGGCTAGGGTTAGTATTCCAAAAAGGTTATTAGCTAAAAGATTTCCTAAAATACAGCTTTATGTATGGTAAGAAAGGCAAAAACGGAAAAATAGAATTAACCGAGAAATGCAGGGGGGGTGGCACATCTTTACCTTTACCGGTTCTTCAATAGGTACAGAAAAATACAGAACAAAATTGACTGCAGTATTGACAAAAAATCAACTCGTCATGCCTAAATAAACTATCTCATTGGTCTATACACAGATTTTTTTTTAGAAAACAAGAAAATCATGAATTAATATTTAATATTACCATTACGTAACTCAAACAAAGACTTGAGTATTGTTCTAAGCTAGTCAAAAACGTTAAGGCTCACCCAAAGAGTTTGTCATCATCATCATATAGTAATAAGCCAACTGTCCGTGTGTGTGTGTGTGTGTGTGTGTGTGTGTGTGTGTGTGTGTGTGTGTGTGTGTGTGTGTGTCTGAAACACAAAACGGGCCTTATAACTCCGCCGTTTTTCGACCGAATCGCTTCAAATTTGCTGTGAGCCCTCACGGGGCGATGGCAACGGCAACCGAGGCGGTCGTATCATTTGCGCGGTTTCGGAAATGCGCGAAACGCGCATCCGCCTGCCTCACGGCGCCCGTATCTCCGGCGTTTCTGGGCCGATTGCCTTCGAATTTGGCAGGAAGATGACCGGGGCCGGGGACTATCCGTGTGCCAAACCGGAAGCGAATCGATTCAGAAATGCCGGAGATACGGGCGCCGACAGGCCGCTTCACGTTTTCACAAACCGCGGCATAACCAGACCCGACATTGACACGAGATTAGGAACATGCGTGACCAGGGATAGTGACTATCGTCGTGCAAAATTTCAACACCATCCGTTCATAAACACGCGCTATAAACCGATTTATTTTGCAGGACGCTAATTTCAACCAACACTTCACACATAACCAAAGACTCTAAAAGGGGAAAATGGACTACTTAAGAGTTACGGCGAGCCTGGCTGATAGAGTTATCGTTAGTGGGGTAGTTATCGTCAGTGGCGGCTATGCAAAGACTCAGATTGGAATTTGAACGGAGAATTCAACTGGCCTATCGACGTGTTATGTCATAAAGATGTTTAAAAGGGACACAACCAGTGTTTCTGTCCTCACTACTGATATAGGGAACAGGGACCAGATGCCAGTCTTTTCTTTTCAATGTCTTTGGCTCTTTGCTTGCCTCCCCGCCACGAGCCCGCTGCAGCTATTTTTATACAGACAGTGGAGAGAGAGAGAGAGAGAGAGAGAGAGAGAGAGAGAGAGAGAGAGAGAGAGAGAGAGAGAGAGAGAGAGAGAGACTGACTGGGGTGTGGGTGTGGGGGTGGGGTGGGGGTAGAACGCAGCAAGCTTCCCCCCCCCTAGGGATACTGGGAGGGGGAGGAGGGGGGGGGGTCTTCTGTACAAATAGTTCCCCCACCTTCTGGAAGTTATGTGCTTATAACTACCTCTAATCTGTCAGTCTCTTTGATTCTGCCGTTTCCCTTTGCATGCTGTTATCTACTATCGTTCTGCCTTTCCGGTCCATTCTCCTGCCTTTTTTCAAGAAATACTTTCAAAAAGATTTCCTCTAGCCAAAGTCAGACAAGCTGGGCCTAATTATTCTTACTTAGGTGCATAACAGCAGCATGATGCATCTACGTTCGTAATTGACAGAAATTCTCCTGCCTTTTTTCAACAAATACTTTCAAAAAGATTTCCTCTACCCGAAGTCAGACATGCTGGGCCTAATTATTCTTACTTAGGCGCATAACAGCAGCATGATGCATCTACGTTCATAATTGACAGAAACATGCCTGAACGACCGAAGAACAAGAACTTAGAAGACGAAGAAGAAGAAGAAGTACTACTCTCTCTCTCTCTCTCTCTCTCTCTCTCTGCGCGGGCGAGGTCAAAGTCGAAATGATTATGAAACACTCTTTCTGCGATAGGTCAAGATGTGCCCCCCCCCCCCCCTGAAAAGAAAGACCTTACACATTTGTGATCCATTTTCTTGGAAGGTGAAATGCTGCCTTCTTCTTGGAAATGTAAAACCGAAAGTTTCACTTTCGTGTGTTTGAGACTGGCTGTCTGTTGAAAGCCACAATAGCAAACAAGTGTGTCGCTGAGTGGCAGATAAGTCCCCGAGCAAGTAAATGTGGGGAGGGGGTAGGTGTAGGGAGGAGATAGCTGCCACGGGGTTAAAACTGCCATGGGGGTTAACTGCCATGGGGCGATTGCTAGTCATATAGTAAAAAGCCAACTGTCCGTCGGTGTGTGTGTCTGTGTGTCTGAAACACAAAACGGGCCTTATAACTCCGCCGTTTTTCGACCGAATCGCTTCAAATTTGCCCTAACGGGGCGGCCGTGTCATTTTTGCGCGGTTTCGCAAATGCGCAAAACGTGCATCTGCCGGCCTCTCGGCGCCCGTATCTCCGGCGTTTCTGGGCCGATTGTCTTCGAATTTGGCAGATAGATGACCGGGGACGGTGCCTATCGGTGTGCCAAACCGGAAGCAACTCGGTTCAGAAACGCGCGCGCTATGCGCCGCTTCACCTTTTCACGAATAACTCCGCCGTTTCTTAACTGAATCGCTTTAAATTTGCTGTCAGGCTTGCTATGGCCGTGGCAAAGCATGGCAGGAAATTTGACGAGAATCGGGAGAGCGCGTCACTCTCAGAGCAGCGCCAACGGGAAACGGGGCCTTATAACGCCGCCTTTTCTTAACCGAATCGCTTCAAATTTGCTGTACTCAGCGTTACCAGTACTTGGCGTTACCGTTACTACGCGTTACCATTACTAGGCGTTACCGTTACTATGGAGAGCGCGTCACTCTCACAGCAGCGCCAATGGGAAACGGGGCCTTATAACTCCGCCGTTTCTTCACCGAATCGCTTCAAATTTGCTGTACTCAGTGTTACCAGTACTTGGCGTTACCGTTACTAGGCGTTACTGGTACTCGGCGTTGCGCTAGTAAAAGTTAAATGCAAAAAGGTACGGAAACATAACTTAAGTACATTTAAACTCAAGTTTCACATCTCACGTGGAGGGGACACGTTTCAACGCCTCAAAACTCAATAAATCTAGAACTTTTGAAAGTTTTATAGCTTTTGGATTATCCTTGAGATAGAGATCTCTATCCTTGGGAGGTACTATGTCAATAAGTGTCCCCTACAGAGCTAATACGACACCTTACACGATTAACAGGAAAGGGCGCATAAACACAGAGCTCGACATTACGTGGTGGTACCATAGCCGATGAGGTTTAACCGAGGCGTGGTTACTGCTACACATATCTGTATTATTTTTAAAAATCGGGACTTTACTGGTTTAGCACTGCCTCCGGGCATTGCCTCCAGTATTGTTCCCACCATCTTTGTATTTACAAATGCCCCACATGGCCGAAAGGCCGAAGAGGGCGTAAAACCCTATTTTCACTAGAAGTCAAAGTGAAAGACAAATAAACCTCGTTGCACATTTACTTTACCTTGTTGAACGAGTCAAAGCTGTTTGTGCCAGGGTTCCATACTCCAACACTCTGACGTTTGAATCCATTCTCTTTATACACAACATTAAAGACGTCGTATCCCACGCGTCCGTTCCCTATGTCATCAAAGCTGATGTTGCCTCCCTCTCCAACAAAGTTCACCCTTCTCAAACTGTCTCTCAACTCCCGTGGCTTCACACACTTTTTCACGTCATCTTCAGTGCACGTTTTCAGCAGGTCATCCAGAGCATGCGCCAAGGCGTAGACAGAGTCGATAGCCAAGGACGTCGTTTCACCTGGAATATATGCTCTACTACTCGATATTTCCTTGGATTCATTGCAGGCGTTGACAGCAGACGTGTCTAATGAACAGTTCAAAGCTCGGGCAGCAAACTTTGCAAACCAAGGGTTTCGTGATCCTGTTTTTAAGGTCATGCGCTGGAATCGTTCATCAAAACGTTTGACTGACACCGAGTGAAAGGCAATGACAAATGAACCATGTAAGACGGTCCCGTATCTTACAAGCCTGGGTAAGGTCGACTCGACGCTGTCGGATCCTATCCAAGTAAAGTAGTTTTCCAAGTTTTTTGACAAAACCACATCAAACAGTTTGGAGACATCTTTTCCATATAGGAACAGGATCACCACGTGGGCCTGTGGTTGGCGTAACAATCCGTTTACAATAGTCTGTAACGAACAGATTGTGAACATTAGATGATTTATACTTTTTCTTATACAAATGCACAGACGCATATACGAACATTCTTCAAATATAAATTAACACACATATACGCACGCGCGCACAGAGTGAGAGAGAGAGAGAGAGAGAGAGAGAGAGAGAGAGAGAGAGAGAGAGAGAGAGAGAGAGAGAGAGAGAGAGAGAGAGAGAGAGAGAGAGAGAGAGATGAATAATGAACAAACAATGAACAACATTTTAATGTTATTAACTCAAGGTTCTTATGACATGGAGGGTGCACAATACTTTTTCCACGAAAAACAAAACTAAAAATGAGACTACTTCAAAAGGTGAAATATAAACAAAAGCAACCACAGATCAAAACAATTATCTGGAAGAGAAAACAGGAAGTGAAAAACAAATTCTACCAATTCATACATAATTTTCAGTAAACATTAATATACCCTCTCTCTCTCCCTCCCCACCCCACCCCACCCCCTCTCTGTCCCTGCCTCTGTCTCTGTCTCTCCCTTCCTCCATCCTTTTTTCTTTCATCATTATAGATTGTAATTTGATCATCAAATTCTAAATCAATGACCAAAGTAATATTTATCCTATTACATACACATCTATGCTCATACTAGTGAAGTGAAAAAAAGGAATGAAAGGACACGCCAAAGCACCTTGTGTGTTACTTCTTTAGATCCCAATGAACACATCTAGACGTGGCGTGCTTAAATCTGCGTCACGCGCTTCCGGTCACGTGACGTCATTTCGTTGTATTGCACTGTGACACTGAACAAACTCCTACAGAGACCAAAGTCGTCTCAAATTCTCTATAGTTTGGGTCTAAGTATGGGGTTTTGATGATGCCGAATCGATTTCTGATGTTTTGAATTGAATTGAAGTGAAAGTTTTCGTTTATAGACAAATATAATATGTAATAATGACCATTTTAAACAAGAGACGAATGTCAATGAACGAGCTTCTTTTACTATTTTAATTGTTGAAACAGTCAATTAATTACTAACTTCTGTAGGAATAATGGGAATCTTCATTATTTTGATTATATATGTGTATACTAATTTGCATAACAACATGTCTTATGTGCTAATATAGTTTGCTTCAGGTGAGGGATGAAAGGTTGCAATGGATTGGACATTGAGCGTGATATGCCAAAGGACAACAGGGGAAAAGCTCCAATGTCCCCTCAATAATTCAAGACATGTGTAAATCCTGAGGGATTTGGCTCCGTGGTTCTTTGCACTTGACCACTTCAATTATGCGTGTCGGATCCCTGTGCACATCAGAGACATAGAAACCTTGCCTGCCTCCATCATTGAAGAGTTTGTGCATAATGGAAACTGGGTCATCTGAAAAACAACCAAACGGTTCTCAGCCTTACCCCTCGATCACGCTCATGAACAAAACAATGGGATGGTGAAAGGTGCAGGTGGTGCCCTTGGATTGACTGAAACTCCTTCAGCCTTTCGAAAGTGGATACTTGCTTGTTCAGAGCAAGCACGACTCCTAAAAGAGTTTGAGACAGACCTAAAAGAAGATGACAATCAAAACCGGCTTCACCATGAACAAGGACTAGCCACTCAGAAGGCTTTCAAACAGAGCATTGTGACGACGCGTTTTGAAATAATTTAAAGCACCGGTTTAATTCCCTTTAATTGAATGACTTTATTTGATCCAGTGGTATTCTGCCCGATGGGCTTTTGTCCTACATATGTGGTATTCTATCCAGTGTGCTTTTGTCCTACATGAGGGGTATTCTGTCCGGTTGGCTTTTGTCCTATATGAGTGGTATTCTGTCTGGTGGGCTTTTGTCCTAAATGGTTGGTGTTCTGTCCGATGGGCTTTTGTCCTACATGGGTGGTATTCTGTCCGGTGGGTTTTTGTCCTACATGGGTGAGATTCTGTCCAGTGGGCTTTTGTCCTTCATGGGTGGTGTTTTGTCTGGTGGGCCTTTTTGGTGTTTTGTCCGGTGGGCTTTTGTCCTGCATGGGTAGTGTTTTGTTCAGTGGGTTTTTGTCCTTCATGGGTGGTGTTTTGTCCAGTGGGCTTTTGTCCTGCGTGGGTAGTGTTTTGTCCAGTGGGGTTTTGTCCTTCATGGGTGGTGTTTTGTCCAGTGGGCTTTTGTCCTGCATGGGTAGTGTTTTGTCCAGTGGGTTTTTGTCCTGATTGGGTCTACACAAAGACTTCGTTGAATTTATTTCAAATCGCAGTTTTATTTCAAAACGTGTCGACACACACCAACGCGTTTTGAAATAAACTCAACGCGCTTTGAAATAATTATTTCATTATTTCAAAACGCGTTGTTATTTCAAAACGCGTCGTCACAGAGCACACTGAATCTCATCCAGACTATCAGTGAAATGGGCAACCCATTCTTAGATAGTTCTCTTGAGCTGCAAACCTTGGACACTTGTGATGTTTGGGATGAATCAGTCACAAACACAGTTCGCAATGTTGAGTCACTCGGGAAGCAGCAGTTTGAAGAATACACAAAAGCTGTGCTGATAGACCGCAAATGCTCCATCCATGACACAATCAAGAACTATCTGCCACTCTTCAAGTCATCAACACCCAAAGTGAAAACACTTATTAACGCTTATTAAAATCTAAAATGTCAGCACAAATGGATTATGGCCAGAGAACCCAGGCATAGTCCTCTATCTGTCTGCCTGTGTGTTTCTCCCCATGTCCCTCTCTCTCTCTCTCTCTCTCTCTCTCTTTTGTCCTACATGAGGGGTATTCTGTCCGGTTGGCTTTTGTCCTATATGAGTGGTATTCTGTCTGGTGGGCTTTTGTCCTAAATGGTTGGTGTTCTGTCCGATGGGCTTTTGTCCTACACGGGTGGTATTCTGTATTCTCTCTACAGCTGTGAACAACGATCCAACTGGTAACAGTAATCCCTTACTTAAGCCCCCACCATCCCTCTCTGAAACTGCTGTACAGACAGACCACTCCCCTGAATCTCTCACTGCCGCTTCCAGTTCACATTCTTCCTCCCCTGGCAACCTCCCTCCCTCCCTTCCCCCATCCCCTAGGGACGGGGAGAAAACTCCACCCCCCTGTTCACCTTCATCCAAACTCGAAGCCGTCGGTGTCAAAACATTGAAGCAAGAACACTCTCAAGAGGTAGACGACCTTAAGGAATAAAACAAAGTGCTACACCACCAACTCAAAGATACTACAAGCAAACTGCAATCACTCAAAGACAGTCAGCAACACGTCAACAGTGAAATGAGGAAGCAGATAAACACACTTCATGCAAGCAAACAAACAAGCAGTCGGTCAAACAACAGTCCTCCCGCTCCAGATCAGCAAGTAGAAACAGGCAACACATTTTCAGCTCTATCGCAATTAGAGGAAGATGTTAATGACACCAAATCATCACAGCGTGCAACAACTACAGAGAACAAACAGATAAGTAGAAACACGCACAAAGATAAGGCAAACCAACACGTCACCCCCAACAGTACTAGAGAAAACAGCAATAACAAGGAAACAAGCAACAAACAGCCTCACCCTACCCCCCTAGCTATTCTCAGTGAAACACATGTCCCCCCTAGCTGCAACGTGCTGCTGCTGGGGGATTCGGTGCTGAAGGGGGTGGAGGAAAAGAAGATGTCCACAGAGAACATGAAAGTGAAAGTAATCAGTGTTCCAGGTCTGACAGTGAAAGACCTATGCCAGTGGCTTAAATCATGCCCACCCACCCCCCACATCCGTCACGTAACCTTTCACGTCGGAATCAACAGCTGTGGGGAAAGGGCCTGTTTCCCCAACAGAGTGGGCCTCTCTGATCCGCGGGATGAAACGGGTGTTTCCCAACGCCCTACTCCAAGCCTCGTTTATTATAGAGCCTTGACAGAGAAATCTCTATTTCCTCTGTAGTGACATTTTGTTTGAAATATTTGGATATTTCTAGACTGTGTCTTGTGCCAAAACTGCCGTGTTGGGTGTCACATCCTTCTGAGAGTCTAGGATTTTCAATTCTTTCTCTTTATTGTTTTCCTCCCTGGACTAGGACCACAGAAATGTGATCGAAAAACGGCATTGCCATTTGATGCAAAAATTCAACGAAGGAAAAAAGAAAAGAAAAGAACCTGGTTACAGACTGTCTTCGTTATTCATGGACACTAATGAATTGCACAAGGAAAAAGACTGTTGAGTTTATGAGGATCTACATACGTTCCATCATATTATTGTGTTTCTTACAGTTCTGAATATAAAAATGTTTTTGGTGGGGTTTTTTTTTTTTTCTACTTGCTTGTTTTTGTTTTAATTCTATTATTATCAAGGGAGTGGTTTTACCTTTCCTTTGCCATTGATTGTTCTAGTATTGGGTTGATTCTTCCTTACTAGTAACTGTTATAGTTTTGAATTGACTCTTCCTTTGATATTGATTGTTTTATTCTTGTGTTGATTGGGTCGATTTTCCCTTGCTATTGATTGTTATAGTTTTGTCATTACCCATAGCGATGTCTCAAACTTCGGATACGTGGCCCTCTAAAGAAGGGTTGCGTATCGGTTACCGTAACATTAATAGTGCATACAACAAGCTAGATGAAATAGCGGCTATTCAAGACAATAATGGTAACAATTTCCACGTGTTCTGTCTCTCAGAATCAAGACTACGTAACCAAATACCTGATTCTGACCTTAGCATCCCAGGATATAATTTTATACGGCAGGACCCCACCAAACCGAAAGAAACGGGCCTTTTGCTTTACTATTCTCAAACACTTACAGTAAAACGAATTCCCAAATTAGAACAATATCAAACTGAATCAGTGTGGATTGAGATTAAGCTACGGCACACTAAGCCCTTATCAGTCTGTTGTTTATACAGAAATCCCGCTGAGAGAAATGATTGGTTTGATAGTCTCACCTTAATGATGGATGCAGCAGTAATAGAAGACAATGAAATAATTTTACTCAGAGATTTCAACATTGACCTATACTGTCCCAAAAAAGAAACGCATACTTTTTCAAATGTCGTTTCCGTCATTGTATTGCTGCACGCATATCCACCAAACTACTAGAAGTGTTCACCCAGTGGTCCTTGTCATGATCGCTGTCAATGTTTCTTTCTGCTCAAGCGCATGCGCACACAGTGCCTAAAATGTACAAAAAGCGATTTTTTGATGCACACGTGCCATGCATGGATAGAATTTCATGCAATTTCGTGAACACAGAGTTAACACCTTGTTCTCAAACGTCTACGAAAGGGAATCCCTTAGTGTTGGTGCAAGGGCGCCTAACTGCAGAGCAATACCTAAGGACATTCTGTGTCCACACTTCCTGCCCCTTCTGCACGACCTTAACGCTGTGTTCCTGCAGGACAAGGCTCGCCCTCATACTGTGCGACTCGGCACCCAGTTGCTCACCGACAATCACCTCCACGAAATTCTCTGGCCAACCATATCATCAGACATGAATCTAAAAGAACACATTTGGGATGAACTGGATAGACGCGTTCATGGCCGAGAAGATGTGCCAGTGAATCAACTCGAGTTGTTGAATGCGCAGCAGGAGGAGTGGGACATCATCCCACAGCAAGACATTCGCCGTCTGATCGAGTCCCATGCCGATGGTGTCCCAGGCACTTGTTGCTGTTCAAGGCGGTCATACCCTACTGTTTTGACAGCCCTCACACCCATGGATGTCAACTGACTGAATGATTTGAGGATACATATGAACTCTCCATACATTCAGCTATCACCATGTCAAATTTCAAAACGAAATTCGCATTGTGCGATTTTCTGTTAAGTTTGGAAATTAAGATGAAACTTTGACTAGGCCTACAAGTTATGCGTATCTTTTTTTGGACAGTATATATAAGCCCCAAACACAGTGGGTAAAACTTTACGAATCTTACAGTTTACATCAACTGATTGATCGACCAACACGCGAAACGGACACATCAAGCACCATCATTGATCATATTTATGTTTCATCCATAAGTAACATAGCAGAAGTATGCTCACCAGTTTTAAATTGTAGTGACCACTATCCTGTGTGTGTAACCTGGATAAAGAAAGGGACTAAAATCCCCCACGCTATATAAAACAATCTACAACTAAGGATGCCGATGGATTGGATGGGATCATCCTTAAACTTGCTGCTCCTGTCATCACCGACCGACTAACCTATATATATAATTTATGTATTAGTAAAAATTACTTTCCAGCTCAACTTAAAAACGCTAAGATTATCCCACTTCACAAATCTGGTGATGAGAACGAACCTTCTAATCATAGACCTATATCCATACTGTCAGTTTTGTCAAAACCCTTAGAAAAACACATCCAAAAACACCTATCTCATCACTTAGAAAAGTATGATCTCCTACATCCAAGCCAATCAGGTTTTAGGAAACAACACTCATGCCACACAGCTCTAATTAACATGGTTGATACATGGCTAGGAAATATTAATATCAATCAGTATACTGGAATTGTCTTTGCTGACTTTGCAAAAGCATTTGATGTAATCAATCACTCACTACTTATGAAGAAACTACGTGTTTACAAAATAGGTGATCAAGTGTGCCAACTGCTTGAGTCATTTTTATCAAACAGACAAGTATTCACTGGTCTTCACCAGTCTTCTTCTCTCCCAAACAACTATGGTGTTCCACAAGGTTCAGTTTTGGGCCCATTGTTGTTTTTATTATATATCAATGATTTACCTTTGCTTGTTAAAGACATGCAATCTCTTTGCGGACGATAGTTCAGTCGAATTCGCTCATCCTTCTTTACATGTTTTGTCAAACCCAAACAAAACTAAGTATATGTGTTTGACAACCAGACAGAAACGCCAAAATCTTTCATCTACTTCATTCCCAATTCACATCTCGGGACAAACAATCGAGGAATCCAGTTAACACAAGGCCCTAGGTATAACGATTGACAACAAATTATGTTGGTCAGAACACATAGACATATTAAGTAAGAAGGTATCGCAAAGAATATTTCAACTATCAAAAATAAAACATTTCCTCAATCCCAATGCCAGGAAGCAGTTATATTATGCACATATAAATTCACTTATCAGCTATTCCTCTACTCTGTGGGCTCAGCAAGTGCAAATGTTCTAAAACCTCTCGTTATACTGCATAAACGAGCTGTTAAATTGGTGCTGCTCAAATCAACTTCTCTTACGAACAATGATTACAAAACAATAGGTATATTACCTTTTAAATTACAGTTGGAGCATAACAAAGCAAGGATGATGCACAAAATCATGACCGGAAATGCTCCTCAATCTTTAATCGACAGCTTCTCGATAAACAGTAACAGGCAGTCAAACAAACTACTAATTCCAACCCCAAGATTAGACTTATTTAAAACCAGTTTACTATACAGTGGTGGATCTTAGAGGAATAATCTGCCAGCCACCTTAAAAGCGACCAAATGCCCAGCATCCTTCAACAAACTAATGAAGAACTACCTAATGAACAAACTCCACTGACAATGAACAATGAAAACTCTCTCTCTCTCTCTCTCTCTCTCTCTCTCTCTCTCTCTCTCTCTCTCTCGTGCGCGTGCGTGTATGTGTGTGTGTGCGATCGGGCGTATGTGCACGCAGAGGTGAGCCTGCATGAGTGGTTGCATTTATGTGTGTGAAGTGTGGAAGTTTCAATTTACGCGGTTGTTTTGTTTGCGTAAATAGCTGCTTTGACTTGTTTATTATAATTGAATGACTGGCGGGTGCAGTCAATATGATGATCCTTTTTGTTTGTTATTTTCTTATAATTATACTGTTTTCCGCTTGCTTTGATTATTAGTTAATTTCAAATCACGTGTCCCCTTGCCATGAAGATTGCATTGTCAATGGCAATTAAAACAGTCAAGTGTCAAGTGTGTCAATGTCAAGTGTCTCTCTCTCTCTCTCTCTCTCTCTCTCTCTCTCAATTTCATCAGGTACATAACATTCGCAAAAAATGACTTATTTTATATGTTTTACCCAACAGAATTTTCTTTAACAAATAGCATTAAGCCATTGCTGCTGACTCCAATGGACTAACATAAATAAATATTGAACGTATGCACTGTTATTTATCATGATGCCTACATGTGTTTACTTTTTAACTCATGAATATTTTGCGCATCTAATATTACCTTGATTTGATCTGTCATGCATAAAGGTATGCATGTTAAAATTGGCTATGTTAAACACAATTAAGTTTGATTTAATAATGTGTATGTGTTTTATTCTAATTTTTGCATTTTACAGACAAGTGTGTAATGTTGGCTTAGGCTTGATTTTCTCATGTTATATATACAAATATTTGTGTCGTTTTTTATATTTGTTAAAAATTAAGATGAAACGTAGGATTTATTTTGCTGTTGACATGTGCACATGCTTACTTTTAAATTTGTCTTGTTAGTTGAGTGTATATTTGAAACTTGAGTGTATAAGGTAGGATTAGGTTTGATTTTGTCGAGTGTATATGCTAATTTACAAATTTGTGCATGCTTAAAATAAATAAATAAATACTTATATAAAGTAAGATTAAGTTTGATGATGTTATGGATATGTATTTACTATGATTTTATAACGTGTGTGTGTTTACTTTTAAGTTTATTTTTTAGTTGAATATGCGAAGTAGGCCTACAAGTAACTAGGCTCGACTTTGTCATGTATCAGTGTTTATCGGCTGTGTTTATAATGTTATGATTGTTAAAGATGAGTGTGTTAGATATGCTTCTCTCTCTCTCACTCAGTCTATCTATCTCTGGCTCTGTCTCTCTCTCTTAGTGTGTGTGCGCATGCATGCGCGCGCGTGTGTGTGTGTGTGTATGTGTGTGTGTGTGTGCGCGCGCGCGCGAGTGTGTATATTTAGTGTCATAAAATAATTATTTAGTATACAAATTTTTTTATTTTTTTATTTAGGCTTATATTGTTATATTTTGTTTATTGTGATTTAGCCAGAATGTTTATATTTATGTACCGAAAAGTGTCTCTTTGATATTATTGTATTGGGGATCCTGTATGATGAGAGAGAGAGGGAAAGAGAAAGAGAAAGAGAGGGGAGAGAGAGAGAGAGAGAGAGAGAGAGAGAGAGAGAGAGAGAGAGAGAGAGAGAGAGAGAGAGAGAGAGAGAGAGAGAGAGAGAGAGAGAGAGAGAGAGAGAGAGAGAGAGAGAGAGAGAGTATGGGCCGTGTGTACGCACGTATTAATTGGTGCATTCCTTCCTGTTACTTGTTTACATTTTTATTACAGCTGGACACATGCTTAAGTCGACTTTTGCGTAAGTCGACGGATTTATTATTTCCCGGCCAAAAGTGCTCTTTAAAAGACTTTGATAACAACGGATATCTCGACAACGTATAACTCGACGTTCGTCTATGTCGACGAGATTTTTTCTAAACGTCAAACGGATAAGTCGACTTCCTGACTTTTGTTTTTTCCCCCTGACTTCCTGACTTAAGTCACACCAGTCTTGTTCTATTTTGACCTGTCTCTTTTTTAATGTGTGCGCGCGCGTGCCGTGTGTGTGTGTGTGTGTGTGTGTGTGTGTGCACGCGCACATGTGTGTGTGTGTGTGTGTGCGTGTGCGTGTGTGTGTGTGTGACGTTTGCAATTATGCTTGGCAGTTTTATTGTCGTGTGACGTCAACAATTTCCGGTGGGAGAAAATAGGGACGTTCGCGTACCGTAAAATACCGAGTTTAAGCCCCCACCCCCGTCATTCCAAGCCTGGAGTCCGTAGGGAGATGGTCGATTTTACTGACTCTCTCCTTGCGTCTTGGGCGGCGCAGTCATCCTTCCAGCGACGGGTGCTGTTTAGCTGCAGTGCGGGACGACGGATGACGGCGGTTTTGACTGGGGGCGCGACGGTACGTGGTCGACGGTGTGGCCGTTTTGGGACTGAAACCCCTGCATGGACTCACTTGTTTGGTGGCTTGTGAGTGTGGGTCGGTGACCCCCCCCCTCCCACCCATCCGTCGATGTACGCAATGAGCCACTGCTGCGTGTCAACATCTGAGTCGTTGTCATCCTGAAGCCTGCATTGTGGACTGGCAGCACCTGAGCACGAAGAAGGCCGCCCTGTGGCCCTGAAGACAGCCTTTTTTGGGGGGGGCCCGTTTGGACAACACCAACTATGACGAGTCTACGACAAGACTCCAACTGACTCTACTCCAGCGCCTCCCACCCGACCCTTTCCAAAGAACAACGTTGATGAACCAATTTCCAGGTGTACCCGCTACATCGAAGACTACAGCACCAGAACTACTTGTCCCTAAGAACTACGGCTATGAGGACGTAAAACTTCCTGCAACCACCACCACCACCCCCACCATCCTTTGCACAGTTTGAGGCTCCCAAAAGGGGGTGGGCTTATACACGGTATTTGCCCTTGTGCTCGAAACAAAATTGTAAAAGGAAAGATACACAGCCTGTTACAGGGTGCTGCGGATTTTGTTTTTACCCTAAAGGGCCTGCTACACTACATGTGACATCCCCAATGCCCGGTGAATCCATTCACGCAGGCGCGCGCGCGCGCACACACACACACACGCACGCACGCACGCACACACATACATAATGATGTCACAGTAGAAATGGGAATCCAGTAGGATTCGGAATCCTACTAGTACAAATCGGAATTCTGATTTCTACTAGTACAAATCGGAATTCCGATTTGTACTGACAGCCAGTAGAAAATGGAATCCAGTACACATTAGAATCAACATATTGTTTCAGTTGTAAGAGAAGAAAGACAAAACAAAGGGATTAGGTTGTACTGTCTTTTCTAGTGCTGCAGCCAAATGGATTAGGTTGTCTTTTCTAGTGCTGCAGCCAAGGGATTAGGTTGCACTGTCTTTTCTAGTGCTGCAGCCAAATGGATTAGGTTGCACTGTCTTTCTAGTGCTTTAAGTTGTCTTTTCTAGTGCTGCAGCCAAAGGGATTAGGTTGTCTTTCTAGTGCTGCAGCCAAAGGGATTAGGTTGCACTGTCTTTCCTTGTGCTGCAGCCAAAGGGATTATGTCGTCTTTTCTAGTGCTGCAGATAAAGGGATTAGGTTGTCTTTTCTAGTGCTGCAGCCCAAGGGATTTCACCCTTTTACAAGGGATTTCACCCTTTTACAAGGGATTTCACCCTTTTACAAGGTATTTCACCCTTTGTATAGTGTTTGCCTCCAAATGGGGAGTGGGCTTATACTACTAGATGGGCTAATACTCGGTATTTTACGGTACATAGTTAAAAGATCTTTTCTTTTAGACTCTTTCAGTTTACCATGGCTCAACTCAACACTGATGGCCAGTCATAGCATAACTTGCATTCTCGCTGTTTTGCCATGGAAAAGAGTGAGCATTTTTCATAAGTCTGGCAAAATTTCATCCACCTTTAAGAAACGTCTTTACTGTATATATTATCTCTCTCTCTCTCTCTCTCTCTTATAACACACTCTCTCTCTCTCTCTCTCTCTCTCTCTCTCTATTCCTGTTATAAAAACACCTACCTACGCACACACACACACGCACGAACACACATACAAAGAGTATAAGTCAACATTATCTCCTGAAAGTGTCTGTGAAGTCAAGATATCCGACTGACGGATAAGTCGACATTTTTTTTCTGAAAACGTCTATAAAGTCGAGATATCCGACTGACGGATAAGTCGACATTTGTTTTGGAAAACGTCTGTGAAGTCGAGATATCCGACTGACGGATAAGTCGACTGACGCATAACTCGACATAAAATCAATTGCCGCTGGCACGTCGACTTAAGCGTATTCGACTGTATTAGTTTTTGTGAGTGTGATGTGTTATGAGAGAGTGACAGTGCTTGGTGAACGAGGGTGGATGTCTTTGTGAGTGAAAATCATGTTATTTTGTTACTTTATTTCTTTGCATTCGAATGTTGGTGGTATGACTTTCTTGCTGATTTTAATTAATGTTTTCAATCTTTCACTGTTGCTTTTGTAACGCGCAACGAGCATACTACTATATGGATATTTAGCGCTATATGAATTTTTTTTTTTTTTATTATTATTATTATTGCTACTATTATTATTATAGGATTGGGTTTCATCTTGTTATGTATAAGTGTTTACTCCAAAATGCGTGCATGTTAAAGATGAGTATGTAGAATAGGATTTGGTTTTATTTTGTCATGTGTATGTGCTTACATTTACGTTTGATGTATTTTTAAGATTAGTATGTAAAATGGGCTTAGGCTTGATTTTATTATGTGTATCGGCTTTAAATTTAAAATGTGTACATGTTACGAGTATGTAAAATAAGGATTAGTCTTAATTTTGTGATGAGTTAAGTTTTACTTATGTGCATGTTAAAGATGAGGACTAGAAAGTAGGTTTAGGCTTGATTTCGTTATGAGCAGTATTTACTTTTAATATGTGTATTCGCTTGCAAACAATATGACTAGGTCTGCTTTTGTTACGAGTGTGTGTTTACTTTTTAATTTGTTCATGCTAAAAATGAATAATGTAATGTAGGAATAGGTTTCATGTTGCCATGGGTACATGTATTTACATTTTAAATTGTGCATGCTAAGATGAGTAGGTAAAGTAATACTGTTTGACTTATTATATGCATGGGTTTCTTTTCAAATAAGTACATTTTAATGATGAATATATAAAGTATGATTGAGGTGGGTTTTTTATGTTTGTGCATTTCTCTATTTTTTAATGCTTAAAGATGAGTGTGAAAAGTAGGATTGGGTTTTATTTTCCCGTGTGTATGCGCTTACTTCACACATTTTGAATGTTAATAATGAGTATAGTTAATAATAATAGGTTTGATTTTGTTATTGATGTGTTACAATATAGGGATGTTTTTTGCATGCTTTATATTACTTTGTATGTGTTTATTTTCGTTTTCCATTTTCTACTTTTATATATGTATTCTGTCCAGAGGGCTGGATGTAAAAAAGCATGTTATTGCTTACTCTATTACCCTCTATAAATAAAATTCAATCAATCAATCTCTCTCTCATTAAATCGTTATTATTGTCTGTTTCAGACCATTATTTCTTGCATCATCTCACCCCTGTTCCATATTCTAAATGTAATCAGGATAATGTCATTGTTTGTGTCTATGGGTAAAAAGCTGTTATTATTCGAGCTGTGTTGCCATTGTTAGCCTACTTTTATCAACACTTGAATCCATTATTCATTCATATAGGCATTTACGTTTGTAACGCATATATGCGTACATATGTATGCATGTATGTATGCATCTATCTATGATGTATAAGCGTGTGTGTTTGTGTGTGTGGCGGCTGTATGTGTGCATGTGGGTGTATGCATGTGTGTGCATGTATGTATGTATGTGTGTAGGTATATTTTATATATATATATATTATATACAAATAAAGACATTGGACACAGAAAAGCTATATATATTTCAAATGCACTAACTGTGTGTATTCACTGTATGTATATATGTATATATATATATATGTATGTATGTATGTATGTATGTATGTATGTATGTATGCATGTATGTGTGCGAGTGTGTATAGGTGTGTGTGTGTGTATGTGTGTGTGTGTGTGTGTGTGTGTGTGTGTGTGTGTGTGTGTGTGTGTGTGTGTGTGTGTACGTGCGTACATGGGAGCACGGGTGTATATTGCATTAACTAGCAAATGTATAAGCATTTTCTTTAATTATTTTATTTTCGTTTTCCCCCTATTTTATTTTTGTATTGTGTATGGGTCGGTGGCCTTCACAATTAAAATATTTCTGACTTCTTACTCTCTCTCTCTCTCTCTCTCTCTCTCTGTGTCCTCTAACACAAATTTTGAGCCATCGTTGTCTACAGCACAGGGCTGATTGCGCTTAAATGAGTAAATCTGGTTCGTAAAATTGTAATGTCCCAAGACGATGCAAATTGACACTAATATATAATGTAACACATGTAACGGCTAACCACATTATTGTAGGTCTATATCACAATTGTCCGCGTCAAAATGTTTTAAATCAAGGGCAGTAGAAAGCATAAGCAATTCTGGTTTATTCAATATTCTAAAAACACAACCCATGAAATGAACCATCGGTTTCAGAGAGAGAGAGAGAGAGGGGGGGGGGACTGGAGGGTGGCAGACAAAAATGTTTAAGAGAGATAACTCCGGCTTTTCTGGCCATTATGCTAAATAATGGATTACCCCTTCCCCCTAACTGTTCATCTGTGCACACACACACACACTCACACACACACACACACACACACACACACACACACACACACACCCGCGCTTATGTGTGTATGTGTGATTAGATGTTTAATTACACTGGCATATTGGGCATTTACAAGGAAACATGAAGGACAATTCTGCCACTTTTCAAAATGATTGGCCCAGTAGTCGTTTACGCTTGAGATCGTAAAACAAGTTTCTACTCATAGACATACATGTACATTTATAAATGTTCTTAATAAACACATACAGACAGGCAAACACAATCCAGTTCTTATAAACCCGGGAATCGAAATGAATGGTACAGAAAAGTTTAAAGACAAACAAAAGATGCCCTTTAAACATTTCTATCCTCATCCCCATCAACATTGCAATTCTGCGTAACCTGATAATTGGTCAAAGAATGGACTCTGTCGGTGAGGGCGAAGCAAAACCTTATCCTTTTCATCTCTTGTTCCATCGCCCGGAAGCCAGCAGTGCCATAATCATCGGCTTCGTACAGCATGGAGACATACGACCACCCGAACTGAACCAGGAGGTCTGCAATGGCCCTGGCCTGTCAACAAAGAAAATAAACTTGTAATTCATTGAGCTTTAAGATAATGCGCTAAATAAGTTTTCTGAATAGCAATAACTCTACAGTTGTGATTGTTTGTTTCTTTGTATCATATGAATCTGTGTCATCAGGTAAAAGGCACAGTTGGACAACAGATCAAGGACTTTCTGTTCGGATCAATTTTTCATCTTAGAATAAAAATTATGGACATTTTGAACAACCTGTGAAAAGATTGGATATTATTGAGACATTTCTGAACATTGGCATTAAAATGATTCTTTGCTGTGTTGTAGATGGGCCCACTAAGGGCCCACTATAGGCCTACCTATAGCCTTTGGCAAAATACACAAGCCACTTAAATATAAAAAAATTAAAAACTTGACTTTTCTTCAGAAAGACAAAAAACTGTTTCTTTGGCAAGGTGGGATCGTGTATATAACCAACGAATGGTGTATTTTTTCGAATTTAAAAAATGTATTTTTTAACGAAAACTTGTGACTTGGCTCATGCCTTGAATTTAAGTATTCGAATGAGCCATTGCATTTGCACTGTCATTCCACGTAGGCCTAAATGTTGATTTATGCAACCAGGAATAGCTAACAGTGCTGGAAACGTCAGCCCTTCCTATTTATTTGTTGGATGCAGGTGGGGGGTTTTAAACATAAAAAAGATAACAAACATATGTAAGTAAAGTTACATAGTTTGTATATAATTAAAGTCTCGCGCCTAGGCGCCAGTCCGCAATAAAATAAAAGCTGGCATGTCACAAATTGTAATGAGGAAAAAGTTGAGAGGTTTTTCTAGAACAAAGGCAGTGGAATGGACCAATAAAGCAGGACAGTAGTATAGATGAGAGAAAGCAAAGGGAAAAGGCAGAGTCAAAGAGAGGGGCAGATTAGAGGTAGCTACAAGCACAGAACTTCCCGAAGATAGGAGAACTATTGATACAAAGACCCATGGCATCCCCCATGGGGAACGACTCGTGGAGGACGGGGTCATCTAGCTCCCCAAAGGGAGGCACGAGGCATCCACCCACTACCGGAAATTGTTTATGTACCACATACCTGTAGACTATCAGACGGAATAATTCTGCTGAAATAAGAATACAGCTCCTTGTTGTCCAGAATGGGGCTGGAAGAAAGGTAACTGAGTAGTGGTATTTTGTACACCGAAAACAGGTCAGCTATCTGTGCTGTGCGTGAGCTGCTTTCTGGTCCTATCACTGCCACTGCTGATAACCCAGCCAGTGACTCGTTCCAAAAAAGACTGGCCTGTCACAATAAACATAATGAATCACAACACAAGCCAAAATATGTGAGCAAGTTTACTGATGCAAACTCCCCCAATCCATCGGGTGAAAGCCAGAAGGCAATATCAATCTGTATTCCTTTTGTGACGGAACATTCTGGCTTTCACCCGACGACACGGTACTACGGAATAACATTTTCATGAATAAATTATCTCTTTGCCAAGGGAAAAAGAAACCAGGGTCTGTATTCACATTGAGATAGTATCGCCGCCCGCATGCAATACAGACGTAACTCAATTTTTTTTTAAATCGATTTTGAGATTTTTTGCTTATACATAGTACAAGACAAGGCGCATCGACTCACCAACTTCGTTAACCACAATTCCAAAAGATAAAGACGTTGTGGTCAAAATAAGCTTGTTGAACGTCACGCATTTGCTTCCACAAAACACAAGTGTCTGTCATTTGACGTAATTTTACCTTTTCGACGTCATAATTCTAAAAGAAGATAGTCCAGGCGATAACATTTGTAAAAACCGAAGGAGGTTGTTTTTGCATAAATATTAAGTTTTTCAACGGATTTTAAATCAATATGTCTTTGTTTCAAATCCGTCGGAGGCCAAGTTTAAAATAGCGGGCAACTTTCAGTAGAAAGTGATCTTTGTATGTGCCATGGCTTGTTTTCACATACGCCTCCATAGCCTAAATTTAGCTCATAAGGACAATGACGTCACTTGGATAAGGCCAAAGATATGACTAAAAAAACCTCAAGTTCAAACTCTTATATTATGTCGTAAAATCATCCTAAAAACTATGGGCACAAGAACACTAAATAAAGACAACGAAATCAAATATACTTAAAGGTTAATTGAAGTTAAAGTAGCAAAGTTAGCTAACACACTTTGCAACCAAGTAACCCGTGAGAAATGGACTCACCCTTGCGGGAAAGAGCGACAGGAAATTCACCTTTTATTTGACCTTAGCAGCACGTGTGTTCTGATGAACAATACTACATCTCTCTTGAATTAAAACCACAATACAATGGTTGTTCGATTAAACCACCATGTGAGTGAATGAAAGCAGAGTAAATGTTGAAAAATGAACCATGTTAATAACTAAACGCCAAATGAGAATTTAAATAAATTATAATTGAGTAATACCACAAGCATAGCCGTTGTGTGTGTGTGTGTATTGTGTGTGGTGTGTGTGGTGTGTGTGTGTGTGGTGTGTGTGTGTGTTTATGTGTTCGTGCGTAGCGTGTGCGCGGTGCGCGCGCGCGTGGTGTGTGTTAGTGTGTGAGAGGAGAGAGAGAAGAGGATAGAGAGAGAGAGAGAGAGAGAGAGAAGAGAGAGAGAGGAGAGGGAGAGAGAAGAGGAGAGAATCGCGTAGTTAGGTCATTTTGTGTTTTATTAAAAGGGGCCCAAGTAAATAAAGGACTAGATGACCAGGAACAACAACAAAAAAAAAAAAATAAAGAGACGGAAAAAAAAAAACCCAAAAAAAAAAAAAAAAAAAAAAAAAAAAAAAAAAAAAAAAAAAAAAAAAAAAAAAAAAAAAAAAAAAAAACCCACCTTTGCCCAAATTAAGTATGTGCAATAAACATAA
>JAGGCT020003024.1:7500-10570 GCA_017654935.2 Phymorhynchus buccinoides | reverse complement strand
TTGTAGCGCCTTGTTTGGCCAGGCTTCCAACAATACATTCCTTAGGTCCCCATATGTGCCTTCCCAGTCGACGAGGACCACCGGGTAATTTAGTAAAAACACCAAAATGCCTTCATTGTCAACCACAATACATTCAAAACAAAAACACATGTTCTTTACATAATAGTAAATAGTAACAGTTTTAAGCGCTCACAAGTGTTTCAGTATAATCCAATGCCCTAATAGGCGAGATCATGTCAACTTTCAACAAAATATTTAAATTTACAGCTTGCAATCACCGTTTTTGAGGTTTTGCTGTTTATACTTGTCGGGCGTGTTTTTCTTAGTGGACCTATATTTCTAACAAAACAAAATTAATATCCCAGCAGATGTATGAGGGACGTAAAGCCTCATTTGGCATTCAATTCTTCATTGCAGATTCAAAAACCATTCCTTGATACGTTCGTGGCAATTTGCGCATATAAGAAACATTAAAACAATCACACCATTTTTTCTTAGGGAGTGATGTATGTATACGTCCAAAAAAAAGAAAAAAAGATACGAATAACTCTAGGCCTAGTCAAAGTTTTCTCTAATTTCAAAACTTAACAGAAAAACCACAAAGCGAATTTCGTTGTGAAAATTTGACATGGGTGCTAGCTGAATGTATGGCAGAGTTGCACACTTCATCAGAGGCAGATGCTATCTCTTGGCTTAAGTGTGGGGGGGGGGGGCCTTGTTCAGATCAGTAGCGGGTAGTGGCCGCCTTGAACAGCAACAAGTGCCTGGGACACTATCGGCAAGTGGAATTTGATCAGACGGCGCGAATGTCTTGCCTTGTGGATGAAAGTCAGTGCACAATCCTCCTGCGTTGCGTCTTGCTTTCAACAAACTTGCGGGTGATTCACTGGCAACATCTTCTATCACTTAGAAGGTGTTTAAGTAATGTACATACCACCTGAACGGCCTATTGATTTCAAATTTTATTCAGAAGTTTTAAAAAATTTTGAAATGACCAAAACTGGGTCGCGTAGCCTTTTCTAATACGAAAAAAAAAGTGCAAGTACATTTTTCCTACGGCGCGAGAAAACATGTTTGATCTGTTTGCATTGTCATTTTACTTAGATGGTCAAACCGTTGATCTGCCTTGTCTGAAGCCCAGCATGGTGTATTGGTAATTATACCATTTTTCACAAATTTGTTAAAAATTTGTTTCGAAAGTCTTTTAAAAATAATTCTTCCATACGTTTTCCACGTGTGACGTAAGCGCAATTTGTGTCTATATAATTATTTGTATCTGGATTCTGCCTTACACTACTTTAGGGATAGGGTTTACAACTGGATGTTTTCAACAAAGATGGTTGAACCCCTTCAGACAACATTTTGAAAAAAAAAAATAAAAAAAATAGGGTTAAACAGATTATGAAATTTAACTGGTAAGTAAATGCTTTATCATTTTAATTAGAAATAGCCATCTGAGGTCCTAATGATTTTTTCTTTGAACCAAGGGTGGAAATTGGTTCTTTGTTTCCTGAAAAATTTATTGGGAGCATTTGCATAGTGATTGTTATCAGACATTTTTCCATTATATTCATCATTGTCCATTTGTTTTTCTCTGTATATTTTTTTGTTTTCTAAGAGGCCTTCATTGTTACTAATTTTTTGCGAAAAAATATGTACAAATGCTTCAGCTTTTCAAAATTTGAGGGGAGAGAAAACTCAGTATTTTTCAATTTTATTGGGTACTCAGGAAGGGGTTGATTCCATTTTCATTTCTTTTACTTTTTTTCCATGTTTTCGTAGATCTTTGGTCTTGTCTTGAACTTCGTTTTCACAAAAACTTTGACCAGTAGTCTTCCATTAGCTTTTTCATTTACTATGTTGCTATGAGTTTTTACTTTGTTCTTTCAGCACTTTTTTTCAGGATCGTTTTTATCTTTTAGATTGCGTTGTAGCATCCATTTTTTGTGCTCTTGCTTAATTCACAAAGAAGAATTCCACCATTACATTTACTGCATATTTACTTGATTTATCAAATTACATCTAGAATTGAAAAGATCAGATGCTCGCAGACATTATCAACAAACATTCATATAAACTTGTGTCAAAATTGTCAACCATAATATACTTCGCAATTGTCAAGTTAGAGAGCATATTTTCAAATTAATCCAGTAGCTTTAGTTTATACATTACACTTTGGATCTATCTTAGTTGCAGTCGTAATAGTTTGTTACCTCTGTGGTAATAAATATAGGCAACATGATCACATTTAAGAGGATCTTTAAAAGTAGACCATGCACAGCTCTTGGGAGCAATGGCAGGGGGTCTAAGAGTTTAAGTCAATTTCTGCTTGCTCATGGTGTGAAACATCAGAAAGAAATTCTTTGTAACACTACCATTGTTTAATATCCACACGGACGAGGTCTACTATGTTTTCAACAAAACGATTATGCGTTTTCTATTTGCACTCCATTATCCCAGAATGGGGCATGTGATGTTAAAGTCACCTGCATAAAAAACCATTTTCAGGTTGGTCCTGTACATTGTGCGTAGCCATTCTGTATTTTCAATTGTCAGGGCCTTTTGACAAATAAACGGAAACTAAGTTTAATGTAAGTGGAATCTTGAATTTACACTTTTGCTGCGCATGCATTAATGGTTTTAACATCTTTTGAAAAAGGTAGGTTCTATTTCATAAATATTCAACTTTTCTTGAATATATAACCGCAGTGCTAATCTCCAGTTTCAGTTTTATTTGGAATATTGGAGGACTAATAAAAAATTGTTATTTGTGGGAATCTTTTGATTCAGTTACTTTAGGGACTGTAATGCCTAACACTTGATAAGTATGATTTCAGGATGTTGACAATCAGTTCGGAATATTTGTTGATATTGACCTGCAATTCCATTGCAAATATTTTTAAGTTCAAGATGTTTAGTCATGCTCTCTAAAGAATGAAAAATGTATTGCAACAACAGGAAGAGGTGACGATTCTGCTGTTATTTGTGCAAACTCAACTGAACATCTTTTCCTTGTTTCTGTCATGTTTGATTAATCAGTTTTATGTTTCTGCAGTAGTGTCATGTTTGA
>JAGGCT020003024.1:0-2500 GCA_017654935.2 Phymorhynchus buccinoides | reverse complement strand
TACGTTTTGGGGTCCATTATTGCAGTGGGGATTCCAGATATTATACAGGAGAGGTACCATGCAGTAGTTCATATTTCAAAACAATTTTTTTGTCTCTTCTGTTCATTGTTTTCTTATATTTAAGTAAATATATGAACTATTTTTAAAGTTTAGTGGAAACACTTTAAGAACTACTTTTCTTGGTGACATGACATAACTCGTAAAACTCTTGAACTGTCTGGATCAGCTCAGCTCTGAACTTGCTGTTCGTCAAAGAGTACAAGAATAAGTTGACAGCACTCTTGGAGTAGAACAGGAAATAGCTGACTGCATGCAACACGGACTTATGTGCGGGGTGTTCCCGATCAGAATAATCATGTTCATATATCATGATAGTTATAGCAAACGGTGTTGTGAGGAGGACAAAACATGCACTATCAACAATCAAGGTGACAGTCCATGAGGACACTCCAAGTTCTCTGACATCCTGGCAGGTTTGTTGTACAGTAGGACGTCTTCTTGTTTTGACACATCTGACCAGTGACCACAAAAGAACACTGTTGCTGGTGATCAGAATCACGAAAGGCAAGAAATAAATTTGAAATACGCGAAACTCAAACAGGTACATTTTCGACCCATTCACCATACAAACCCCTCTATTTCTGCCACTTTTGTTGAGAAGATGCCAATTCATCGCAATAATGAAGATGATCACAATGCCTGCTGCAAATCGTGACTTCCCCTTTGTCCACACAGCACTGACACGACGTGGCCACAGCACAGAAGCAGCTCTGAGCACGGTGAGTGCCATCAGCATCCATGACGATACAGTGGTCACTGTGCGATGTGTGATCATATACATCTTGCATTGCCACCAGTTGCCCATGCTAAAGGATTGTACGCGTAATTTGCTGTAAAACAGTCGGTCGAGAGGCCCTGCTATCAGCACCAACTGGTCAGACAGGGCCAGGGTTTTGAAGAACACACTGTAGGTGGATGAAGGAAGACGAAGCATGATCAGCATTATCAGGCAGTTCCCCAAAATCCCAGAGGCGCACACGATGGGATCACGTATATCCCTGATGAGCTCAGCAAGGTCCGTGTAGTGTTGGTGTTGAGAATATCCAGCATCATCCCGTGTAGAACGGTCAACCACATCTCTGTGGTACTGGTCAGTCCAAAGAGTCATTGAAATCACTTCACAGGGCATTCTGGCATGCTCTCAACAAAAGTGGCAGTAATAGCGTGTATCCGTATGGCTGTTCTGGGTCGAGCGAGTCCTGTTTGAGTTTCGCAGTATTTCAAATTTATTTCTTGCCTTTCGTGATTCTGATCACCAGCAACAGTGTTCTTTTGTGGTCACTGGTCAGATGTGTCAGAACAAGAAGACGTCCTACTGTACAACAAACCAGCCAGGATGTCAGAGAACTTGGAGTGTCCTCATGGACTGTCACCTTGATTGTTGATAGTGCATGTTTTGTCCTCCTGCACAACACCGTTTGCTATAACTATAATTATATATGAACATGATTATTCTGATCGGGAACACCCCGTCACATAAGTCCAGTGTTGCATGCAGTCAGCTATTTCCTGTTCTACTCCAAGAGTGCTGTCAACTTATTCTTGTACTCTTTGACGAACAGCAAGTTCAGAGCTGAGCTGATCCAGACAGTTCAAGAGTTTTACGAGTTATGTCATGTCACCAAGAAAAGTAGTTCTTAAAGTGTTTCCACTAAACTTTAAAAACCCTCAGTTCATATATTGTACTTCAATATAAGAAAACAATGAACAGAAGAGACAATTGCTGACGTTTTGAAATATGAACTACTGCATGGTACCTCTCCTGTATAATATCTGGAATCCCCACTGCAATAATGGACCCCAAAACGTAGGTTAAACCCATTTTAGGGATAGGACAGTTATACGGCCTCAATGCTGTTAATGATAGGGGAGGCTTATTGATTCAGTGACCTATCACGCGATTCGCACCACCTGGTTTCCTACCAAATGGTAGAAGATTGAGTGGTTAATATTTGTGTGTGAAGTTGGACAGGGGAAGGGAAGTAGTTGATTAAGCCTATTTTGTCACAACCAAAATGCAACGAAGCTTAATACTCTTTGCAAGGCAAACAAAGTTTCATTTTGGCAGCATCTGATGTGATTTCCAACTAACACTTTTTTCGTTGTTATTCAGTGCACACATGCAAAGATTAATACTGGTGGTATTCTACTTTAACACAATCCCGCCGGCAGCAGGGCAGCAGGGCAGCAGTGCTTGCAGACTTACACTTCCCGTGTGCCGACACCCACAGCTGGCGCCTATTCTCTGTAGACGGCTGATTTCAGCACGTTTCTGATTTTTCTTTCGATAGCTAAATAAACACTAACAATAAAGTGTTTGGTATCAACAAAAAGCGCCCACTTACACTGAACGAAACGATTATGGTAGAAATAAATAACTAGCGGCAACTGTATGGCCATGCTTGTCGCTGAAAGTAACATGGGTAACAAGAGTAGAAAA